>JAJOOO010008844.1:0-10913 GCA_029582685.1 Solanum piurae
GAGAAGATTAGGAAAGAAACAATCCACTGTCTTTTCACTTTTAGGTAGCTCATAGCTTTGGAACATGTTTTTTACACTAATTTCAGTATACATGTGGAATCGTTTTGTTGAAGTTACATGATCTGCCTGATTACAATATTTTTTGCAGAAGGTAATCTACAATAAAAGGTTCCAACTTGTACAATAGGAGTTGTATGTAAGGAGAAGATTAGGAAAGAAACAATCCACTGTCTTTTCACTTTTAGGTAGCTCATAGCTTTGGAACATGTTTTTTACACTAATTTCAGTATACATGTGGAATCGTTTTGTTGAAGTTACATGATCTGCCTGATTACAATATTTTTTGCAGAAGGTAATCTACAATAAAAGGTTCCAACTTGTACAATAGGAGTTGTATGTAAGGAGAAGATTAGGAAAGAAACAATCCACTGTCTTTTCACTTTTAGGTAGCTCATAGCTTTGGAACATGTTTTTTACACTAATTTCAGTATACATGTGGACGATGCCACACTCACTTCAGGAGTTATTAGTTGTGATGGAACAACTTGAGCATCACAAAGGAGAAGAGGTCCTCTGATCTCACTCTTCTCCCTGAAAGTGTACTTTTCCAACTTTATGATGTCATACATTGAACATTTAACACATGAATAAGTACCTTATGTCTCCACAAATAATCAGTATTGAACGACATATAATTTCTAAATTCACAGAGGAACTATTGTTCTGTTGAAATACCGATAATTATATGAAGTTATAGCTTGAAAGTAACTGAAGTTTCTATGAAGTATATATTATGCAGGGATTGCTGAAACAAATCTACTTGGGTAAGCATATGTGTTTTCTAATATAAAACTGCTCTGCTGATTTAAAGTTCTCTCATACTTCATTCATGAATTGTTTCTAAGTAACTGCAAGCTTCAGTTGGATATTTTTTAACGAGAATCTGAGTCTTACATTTTTTTTAACGAGAATTTGAGTCTTATAGGAGGATTTAACACTGCACATGCTGCTGCTAGGAACAACATAGTAATTAAATTTTGAATTTCATTAGCGAAGTTATAATGGTACTATTTAATTAGCTGAAATCTGATTGTATGGTGTTAGATTTCCATATTAATTTCAGGGCATATCTCGTGCTGCAATTAAATTTAGAGGACTTGATGCAGATATCAATTTCAATGATAGTGATGATCACCATGATCTAAAGCAGGTGTGGGGGATAAACGGTTATAAACAACCATTGATCCATTCAAGTATGAAAGCTTTTTTTGGTCTTAGAAAACTGAATTTGGTTCATTATTAATGTCTTGTGACTGGTATGTAGATGTCGAGCATCTCAAAGGAAGAGTCTGTGCATATATTTGATATATTAATGTCAGAGCACTGAATTGTCTAGATAAATTTCAAAATACTGTGGAGTCAAACTGTACAAATGTGCATGATGGGAGGCCCGGAAGGGGCAGTAGCTCAGAAAGAAGTGAGATATCACTTATCCCTCCCTATAGCTTATGCTTGTCCTATATGATCTTTTGTTTTTGTTTTATTGCAGCTTTGAAACTTGCTTCGAATGGTATTTCTAATGAAATGTGGCTTTCATTCCATGGAATAGTAACACAATAAATAAGAATTTTCCATTCAATGTCATTTGGCAATGATGATGAATCATGGAGGTAACTTCACGGTTGAACAGTTCGTCAGGCTTCGTTGTGATGACATATTGCGAGTTCATTACTTTATCCTCTCCTCGGGTCCAGTTTCAAAATGTACAGAGGTTGTTGATGTACTTAAGCAGAAGCTATGACAAATTTATTTATCATATCAAGCTTAAAACAACAAGATGCCTAAGCTCATTTGTGAAATGCAAGCTGAATATTCACTTTGTATCATTTGAGTTGAATAACTTGTATTATATAAAAGAACAAATAACTATCGGAAGAACCAATGAAGTAACTACTATGATACAATGTTATGTTAAGAAATTTCAGCAGAAGCTTGTGACATTTTTGCTTCAACTGTAAGTTCTTCAGTTCTTATTTTCCATTTTTTTGTTGCTTCTGCAAGTAGTAAACTATATACCAGTGGAATTAATTCTCTGATAAACAGAAGCTTATATACTTGCCCATAATTTTCTTTTAGTTTTATTCTAAAATGAAGTTTATAAGTTGTGTGGAAGCTGTATAATGGAGATAATAACAGAAAATTAGAGAAATTAAGCCAAAGTGATTATTGGAAACACTGCAAAATATAAATGTTGGACCTGTGCCGAGCACATGCCATACCTATCTACTAAAAAAATAATTGTGATCATAACTCTCTGCAATTCGTTAATATATTTCTTTTACTACATTTCTGGAAAATATTAAAATGGAGAATTTAACATGTAGACTTTATAATCAAACCAAAAAAAGACAAATTACCAATAAAATATATTATCATATTGTAACAACACAAGTATATCATTATAAAGTAGTATCATTAGCCTTACTAATTAAATTTAAACACAACATGCAGTTCAATCATTCTAACATATATTTTAAGCGGAATTACATTATCATAATATCTAATTCAATTACAAGAAACTTTAATAATTTCAATAAGATTACTAGCTATGAATGATCTTCTTGTGTCCATGGGTGATATGCATTCACTAGCTAAATTACTTGTGTGACTATCCAATTTAGGACCGTAACTGATACTAAGCAGTAGGATTCAAAGCAAGCCTTAACAATAATTTATATAAAATTGGATAGAGTTTTTTCTATTTTTGGGCCTATCTAAAAATATTCTTGTCTTAGAAATCAATAACATATCCGACCAATATCGCAAAAACAAGCCATAATAATCATCAACATTCTATTCAAAATATAATAATACTAAATTTATCTCCAAATATGAAAAGAAGTCTAATACTAATCACAAGTCGATAATGACGAAAGAATACACATGACAATAGTGAATTTACTAATGAAATGACTTTAAGAGTTAAATAGAAAAAAACGATATCAAATAAATAACTTCTTGGTCATGCAAAGCACTTTCCGCTAATAAAAATTTGTCAACTCGTGCACTCTAGCTAAAGAAAGCCTTATCGACGTTACTTGTGATCTATGTAATAAAATATAGCAGGGAGTGAGTCGCTAGCTCAATCAGTAATAAGAATTAATCACAAATATTTATAATAATAAAAAATATAATGAAATAAATGCCCTTTTCAGAAATGGTAACAATAATCAGTCTTGTCTGTTTCATATAAGCATAACTAAATTAACAATTCGGTAATAAAATTGATAAATTCACTAATGAGCTCACTCTTTGCTAAGGATGACTAAATTTCCAATGATCTCTCATCACCACCACCCCATGATCGTTAAATTACTCGTAGCACCCCAGATTTACAAGACTCCATTCAGATTCTTCAATGTTTTAACTGCTCATGAATAATTCCTATAGTCAATTAAGTATGGAGACCCAATGGAGTATGAAGAATGTATGACTTAAGCTGAGAGAACTCAAGCCACTACTCAAAAGGTTGAATAACAGAGAATTTAGGAATGTGAGACAACAAATTGACCATGCTAGGACAAAATTGAAGGTAATCCAAGCACAAATGACTAGGCAATGTAGTGATGGAATTATCAATGCAGAAAAGACCCTCCTCCAGAATCTAAAGAAGTGGTCAAAACAATTGAAGCGAAAGTTTACAGCATAATGAATTAATCTTGGAGATTCCAGCACCAAGTATTTCTCTATTATTATGAAGGAAAGGACAATGTAGCTAAAATAACTAATTATATTAATGGATATTTGTTTATTCTTATTAAATTAATATTTTTTATGCTTATTAGTTTTAAAAGAATTTCCTTTGTAAATTTTATATAAATGAATACGTTAATGAAAAAGAAAAAAAATAGTTTTATAACTTTCGAGTACCTTTCCACTACTACACATTCCTATAATCAATAAAAATCTATGTTAATAGCCTTTTATTTATTTTATCCGTAGTTATCTTAAATTAAATTGAAATAACAAATTTTAAAAATATAGGAAAGAAAAAAGAAAATCAAAATGACTATGGATCAGCCATTTTCAATAAATAAAAAATTAAATATAATTCTAACTCTTATTAATAAAAAAAAATAAGAAGCAAAAAACGCACACGTTCTGCATATCCTTAAATAAATCAAAACAAAAAACTTATTCAAATTTCTTTTACATAAATCCAAACAATTAGGATCTGATTAAATACATTACTATACTACAAAATTGTATTTATACAAAAAATAATAAACATGTATAATGACGGTTAAATATTTTACAATTAATGGGATCACTTTAAAATTTATGTAAATGTCATCATTTTAATTTTCAATTATTGATGGAGTAATGGTTCCTAAAATATAGCTAACCGATTAAAATAGGTTTTTTTTTTTAAAAAAAAAACTATTTAAAACATAAAAAAAATAAAATCAAAACGTATGTACATCGAAATAAATCATGAATTTTATATTTTTCTTTACCTTTTTAAATCACATTTTAAATAAAATTCAAACACTTTTAACTATTTATTAACAGTTAATATTTGTTTATATTTATTAAATTAATATTTGTTTATGCTTATTAGTTTTTAAAGAAGTCTCTTTATAAATTTTATCTAAATGAATACGTTAATGAAATATTTACATAAAGATAATTACTTCAAAATCTATTTGTTGTATATGTAGATAAAGCCAAATAATTAGAGAACAATTATTTTGAAAAGTGATATACAATTTATTCTTTTTCTATTTCTATCTATGCATAAAAAAAAATTGACCATATAACTTTTTCTTTCTATGGATGTGACTTTATAGTTGTTGAGACAAAATTATTGTAATCAATTTCATATTTAGAATTAACACTATTACTGAGATTTGTGTATGCATTATATAGATATAGCAACTTTTTGAGCATTAAAATCTATTATCTATAATTATTATAAACCATTATAAGTTTTTCTTTTTTGCAGGATGATTGGTGTTTAATGTGCAGATTTGAGTTTTTATTTTTATTTTAATATACTGTTGAAGTTATTATTTACACATATTTAGTGTGTAGCATTTATTTGATAATATTATTTAATAATAAGTTAAATTTTGAAATTGTCAATAGATTGATTTTTATAATTACATCTATTAACTAACCGCGCAACGCGCGGGCACGAATACTAGTAATAATAATAATAGTAAATAGATTGCATAGTTTCGATATTGATCCATTCATTGCGGTAGAGAATCTTATTTTTTAAAGGTTGTATGTTATAGTTTAGATTATAAACTACTACTAACATATATTATCGTTTATATGAATTAGGTAATTTATCTGGATGGAGCACTAAGGGATACATTGCATGTCCTACTTGCAATAAGGATGCATCTTCAGAAAAGGTAAGAAGTAAAATTTGTTGCATGGGTCACGTTAGTATCTTGAACCTAGTAACTCGTGGAGAAGAAGCAAGAAATTTAATGGGAATAAAGAAAAAAGATAGAAACCAAAAGAGCTCTCACGAGATTATGTCTTACAACAATTTGATTTACTCAATACTTATTTAGGAGGAAAACTCTCAAATAATAAGAAAAAGAAACATCTTCCTAAAGAGTTGAATTAGGTTAGGGAAAGTATTTGAGTTACCATACTGGAAGGGCTTAAAATTGTGGCATAATTTAGATGTTATGCACATAGGAAAAAATATTTGTGAGAGATTTTAGGGACACTATTGGATATTGATGGGAAAACTAAGGAAACATATAAAGCAAGACTAGATTTTAAGGATATGAACATAAGAAAAGAACTATGATTGCAACATGATGGTTCTATTTATACTATGTCAGTTGCTTATTATAGTATGTCAAAAAAGAGAAAAAAAATTGTGCATTTTTAAAATCTGTTAAATTTCATGATGGTTATGCTGACATATCTCAGGGTGTGTAAGTGTAGATGATGGTAAGATCACTAAACTCAAAAGTCATGACTATTATGTTTTGTTACAACCTCTTCGTGGACTTTTAAATAAAGATGTATGTTTAGCATTAATTGAGTTAGGCCATTTCTTTCAACAATTATGTTGTAAGACATTAAGAAGAGATGACTTAGAATAACTTGAAAGGGATATAATTATTATATTATGTAAGCTTGAGATGATCATTCCACCTGTTTTTTTTTTCCATTTATGATACATTTGGTTGTGCATTTTCCATGAGAGACCATGTATGGAGGACCAGTACAGTATCATTGGATGTACGAAATTGAGAGGTTCTTGTGAAAGCTTAAGTGTTATGTATGAAATAAGGCACAACCAGAAGGTTCCATTGCAGAAGGGCATATCATTGATGAATGCTTGACATTTTGCTCTATGTATCTTACTGACATTGAGACAAGATTTAATCGTGAAGATTGAAATGATGATGGATTCAACAACGATGGTGAACTTATTCTAGACATATTTTCAAAGAGTTTTAGGCCATATAGAGATGAAAAATATGATGTCATACCAAACAAATATTTTGATATAGCTCGGTGGTATGTGTTGAATAACTGCGAAGAAGCAGAACTTTTTCTTCAGTAAGTATTTTTTTCTATTTTATTTATGTTGACATTTTATTATTTTAAATTATTTCTATCTAATTTGTTATTATATGCAGGGAGCATAAAGAAGAGTTGTTGAACCAAGCTGTTGTAAATATAGAAGAGAAACACAAAGAACAATTTCATTTATGGTTCAAAAGAAAGGTAAGTGATTTTCATATAATAATCATGACGTTGTGTTTAAATTGTTTTTCATTTTTACTAATTGAACACAATAAGTTTTTTCGTAGATTATGCAGTTATATATTAAGGAAAATTCAATATCCATTAAGAAATTATATCATTTGGCAATGGGACCTGATGTGCGTGGAAGAACACATACTGATTGTATTGTAAATGGTGTTAGGTATCATATTCAACGACGCGATGAATTACCTAAAAGTCAAAATTACGGTATAGTTGTTGAAGGCTATCATGAAAATGAGGTGATTGACTTATATGGTATTTTAATTGACATCCTTGAGTTAGAGTATGTTGAGAAAAATTGAGTTCTCTTATTCAAATGCAAGTGGTTTGTTCTTCGCAAGAAAATAGGTATGCAAAAAGATAAAAAAATTACGAGCATTTGTGTTGAAAGATTTTGGTATGAACATGATTCTTTTGTACTAGCTACTCAAGCAAAGCATGTATTTTACATTGATGACCCATAATTGTGAGAGAATTGATAAATTGTGCTCAAATTTCAAGATAGACACTTATATGAGGTGCCAGAGAAAGAAACTTTTGAGATTGAAAGAAATGAGTTGCATATTACAAATGATGAAGTGTATCAAGATATGTCATTGAAAAGTAATTCAATTGTCTGTGATTCAGTGAATATGTTGAGTCAACCTCATAGAGATGATGTTGATTCAGTTGAATCAGAAAATATTTCTCAGTGATATTTTTGGTAGAAATTCAGTCATATAATATATATATATATATATATTTTATTTATTTTTATTTTGATAATATGTGATTAAATCTCAAACTAGCTATCTTAATAAGTATACATAGTTATTTACATAGCCTAATCTTATTGTCTAACTTAATAGATTAAAATAGGAGTTCTTGGACTAGGAGTTGACTTCCATTGGTAGCTCTAACATTGCAAACTAGTTCCCTAACTGTACTCTCTACATACTTGCTCCTCTTTTCGAAAATCCTCAAGTTCCTCTCTATCCAAATGGCATTTATTGCTTCAGTGAAAACCATTCTAAAAATCTTGGCAGTGTGTGATCTCCCTTTTCGATTATGCGTTGCCCAATCTAAATGTAGTTCCCAAGTTTTGGCAGTAACCATTGGTCTTTTAATCCATTACATGAGTCTTGTCGATATGTTAAGACTATAACATGAGAAAAATAAATGGTCTCTGCTTTCACCGGTGATTCTGTAAAGGCCGCAAGCTGGCTCCACGTTTATTCTCCATTTGATCTGCCAAGTGTTAGCATCCTCCCATGAAAGTGTAACCACGTTGTAACTTAGCTTTTGGGTTTGCATCATTCTGGAACATCATGCATTTCCACCTTACTGTTTCAGTTATGTTAAGTAGTTGAAAATAGATTAGACCAATCATGCTTATGTTTGGTCTTCTGGCTACTGGCAATCTTTGAGTATCTTTCTGGTACCAATAATTTTTTTTGACCATCTCAATTGCCTACTTAGGGATGGACATTGTGAGGAAAGCTTGATTTTTTATTTGTATGAGTGAACCCATCTAATCTTAGTCGATCATGCTTGTTGGCATAGTCCCAACACTTTGTAGCAATTTCACCCTTATTCCACCATGTTAGGCTAGTAAGTTTGAGTCAACCACACACCTTAGGTTAGCATACCTTCTCCCAAGCCACTAAAACTTTCTTTGGTCATCTTATTTGTCTCTGACACACATAGCTCCTCCAATAGGCATAAACAACTTTCATAATGCTTGTTGGTAGGATATAGAGATGTGTTCAATGACTTCAGTACATAGGCAAGTTTCCTACTCTTAGATTAAGTTTAGGTTTCCTTCTCATAACTAATTTGTCTATTATGTCTCCAGGTGTGGTGAGCTTTGTTCCTGATAACGACCTACTTTTAGATATTTATTTTTTGTACGTTATATATAATTAGTTTGTTAATATTATTTTATTCCGTTTCTGATTTTATCATGTTTTTTTTTTCATTTTTGCTTAAAATAAAAAATATCCTTATCCTTTACATAGATTTTTAGATTTAAATAATTTAAATTTAAAATTTTAAAACTTACAAATAAATTTTCCTTTTCTGACTTTATCTTCTTTTCTTTTTTTAATGAAAAGTAAAATTTATCCTTATCCTTTAAGGATAAGTTATTATATATCCTATGAATCCCATTTACATATATAAGATATATGTATACTCTTGAAATAATAATATTCTTCTTTTTTAGATCTTTTTAATAGATTGAGATTTGAATCAATACATAATCATAAATATGTGATTTTCTTGTATTATTTCATCCTACTTTATCTATAGAATAATGTGATTATCTTTAAATTAAATTAAATAATTAAAGTAATTAAAGGATTGGTGATTTTTCTCAGCCTTAGTCCTTCGTTTCAATATATATTAATTTCATGGATCACGCATGCATGCATTTATTTATTTTTTCAGTAAAAAAGTAAAATGAATTTAAGAAAATCAAACGGAATAACTAATGAGAACAATATAACATATCAATTTAGTATTTAATTATAAGAAATATATGAACACAAAAATCAAAACAATTACAAAATCGAAATATCAGGAAAAATCCTATACAAAGCAAGAAATATTTATTTTTTGAAGTAGATACAACAAAAAAGAGATAATTTTTTTTATGTTAAGTGAAAATTTTAAATTACGTAAACATCGATTCAAGAAATCATATCAAGAAATAGATTTGATGATTTTCAAACTCTATGTTCTTGCTAAATGTACAATTTGTTTCAAATTAATGTTCAAGAGACATGAAAATATGTTGTTCCTAATGCCATTTCTTATATTTATTTTTGACAAAAAACACATCAATACAATGTGCCAAAATGTTTGATGAATATTTGATTTGTGCATTTTGAAATCAAAACTGAGGAAATAAGATATTATTATTTTGATTGTTCAGTACAAAAAAAATCAATTATTGCATAGCAAAAAAAAGAATTTTTACATTGAAACTTAACGAATTTAAAAAAATAAAATCTTACATATGATTAAACTCTCTTTGTTGATTTCTTATTGTGTTTGAATGCATGTTGGCAAATCAGATGAATTGTTCTTCTTTGTTAAATACTAAAATACTGTATTGTTGCTTTGTTGAAGAGGGGAAAGAATTTGATTTGATATGATTACAGGAGAATGTTATTTTATTTGTGATTTCTTTTGGTGTTTTATATTAGAAGTTCTAACTGTTATTTATACTAGTATACGTACCTGCGCGTTGCGCAAATATTTAAAAATATAATATTTTTAAACTTAAAAAAAAACTAATACAAATTATTATTGAGTAACAAAAGTCCATGTATAAACATATATAATATTTTTGTTTTATAATATACACTTCATGCTAACAAAATTTTAGCATAATTTATGTGAAATATGGGTATATTCTTTAAAAACACTAAACATTATTCTAACAACTTTTTCTTCTTCTAGTATAATGAAGATTAATAGCATATGTGGTGTGTGTTGAAGTGATATTTGTTGTATAATTAAAATTAAAATTCATAGATCAATATAAATTTAGCATTAAAAATATTTATAATATTTTTAGTAAATACTAAATATATAATTTGCAAATCATGTTGCAACCTCTTTAACACACTCCACTCTCGTTCAATCTTGCAAAATAAGATCACCTTTATTTAATCAAATATCTTTTCATAAAATAAAAATGTACAAAAGAAGGACTTTCAATGATCAATTAAAAAAAGATACTATAATCAAATTATTATATCCCACATAAAATAAATTTTCAAATTAATATATTTTTCGTGCAAAGAAAAAATTGAAAGGTAAAAAAATGGAACAGTTTCTATTCCTTTGATTACTTAAATCTCTTCTTTTATTTATGTATTTTTAGATTTGTTTAGACTTTTTAAATATGTGGTATATTTTATTCTTTAGTAAATATAACCTAACGTTACTTTTTGTTCAATATATTATAATTTGAAAATCGGTAATTTATTTTTTAAATAAGAACATTTATTAGTGTTTTTTAATTGATAAAATTATATTTTAGAAAATCTCCAAATTATTAAAATAATTATATCTATCAATTTTGTGTTTTGGCAGTTTTATTTGACAAAATTTTAACA
>JAJOOO010008845.1:0-15532 GCA_029582685.1 Solanum piurae
TGAAAATCGCATTTTTTGCGATTTTCGAATTTTGATACGGTTGCTCTAAAATTTGGGTTAGACCCATTTCCCACTCAATTTGACCCCCTGAATAAGAATATGAAGTCGAATTTCCGAAATCATGCACGGATTTTGAGATATATGGAAATTACAATTATAGGTGTTTCCGAAGCACATTTTCAGGCATTTTTTTTTATTTTTTTTGGGGTCGTTTCATAGATACACCCCAAATATAAGTAAAAGACTGTATTTAAGTTAAGTTAGTCAAGTAAAGGAGTGTTTTTAAGGCTGTCAATAGTTCGAGGATCAAACAAACAATTCGCGCCAAGTTTAGGAATTTTTTCAATACTTCTCTGTAAGAAAATTTATAATAAAATAAGAAATATTCTAAAAAATCTAATTGAAGTAGGATAAATATTTGTCAATAATAAAATATTATAAAAAAAAGAACGTGCCTAGAAAATAAATGAATAATATATTTATCTGAAAAAAGGAATGATATTTTTGATCCATTAAGTATGAAAGAAGTCTTAAAACGCCCCTTAACTCGGCGCGTAGCGTCGTCCATGAAATATTGACATTCATTAAAGTACCTCTCTACTTGACTAACTAATCTTAGATACATTCTCGATCTTGTAACTTAAGTAAAATACACTCATAAATTCTCGTCAAAATTAAAGGCATTTTTAACACTTAATTTTATTTATTAAGGATGTTTTCAATACTTCTCTTGATATAAACTCAAGGAAAAGTGTTTTAAATATTATTATAATATAGTAAATGTCTATTATGACAGATTTCTTTGAAGGAAAGTTAAGAACAAACTTTAGAATGAAATTAGTTTTTCCCTATAAATAAAAAAATATTTCTCATTGTAAACAATCTTTTAAGAAAAATTAAAAACCTTCTCTCTTCTCTCTTATTCGTTTTCTTATTATTTTAATTTATAGTTTCATAACACCAATAATTTAGAAAGAATTGACATGAGAAGCCGCCTTGATCACTAATACTATCACCATTTAGGAAAGATGCCTCTTCTTTGTTGGGCCATTCATTTTCTGTCCAAAGTATACCACAAATCGCAACTACAACATATCTGTAATTAGATATATATATACTTCACCAAGGAGATAAGAGTGAGCCAAGCCACTGATATCTTCTGATGGAGAATAACACAATACGTGGGCCAATTGTTTTATTTTAATAAATGATAATATCTCAAGGTGGATTAAAATAGCACATTGAAAACAACCTTTTAAACAAAGATACAAATAGTTTTGATTGCTTCTTATTTTAAAATTTCTTTCCAGAACAATCATTGTACAACAATTGTAATGAACCCATATTTTGGTAACCCGTCCAACCCGTCTATATTTTAATGGGTTGGGTGAGTGACTTTTTATATGGATAAAATATGGGTTGATACCCATATTCAACCCATAAAAATATGGGTAAAATATGGGTAAAATATGAATAAAATATGGATTAGCCAAATGGGTTAAGCTTCTATATTTTATTCACTCAAAATTCATGATATCACCAAAATTATTGTAACTTCTCTTCCTTTTTATGTTCTTCTATAAAACTAATTATTTTTCTCTATAATTGAAAAGGTGAAGTCTTTGACCCTCCATAAATATATATTTTAAATGTACATTTCTTTTGTTAATTATAATTATATTTTTTTATTTGTTTAATTTTATATTGGATAATATATAATAGTGTAAAAAAAAACAAATCATGTATTAGTATTGACATTGCTTAAAGTGCATTAAGCATGTTTTAGTCCTAAAATGCAAATATTTATTTATTTTGAAATTAAAAATATGTTTCCCTTGTTATTACATAAATTTATTTTATATTGAAAAGTTATAGGATTTTTTTTTACTTTTATGATATAATAAAACTAAATGAAACATTTTCAACATTTTTCATCTAAAAAATATTAAATTATTTTCTCCATATTGAATTCTTAAGTAGAGTACTATTTACTCATGAAATTTTGGGTAAAATATGGATAAACTAGTATTTTACCCAACCCATTTGTTACCCAATCCATTTTTACCCATATCAAATATGGGCGGGTTGAATTATTACCTATTTTATGTCAACCCGTCCAAATTTAATCCAATCATCTCATTTGCCACCACTAGTCATAGGGGATATCTACGTATATCATTCAAATTTCAAAGAGGCTGGTAGCATTAGAAAAAATAAAAGAATTTTGCACCCTAAAATTGTAGTGAAGAAAATGAAAGAGAAAAGAAGTAAATAGAAAGGAGAGAAAATGAAAAGTAAAAGAAATTTTGAATTTTAAATATAATTGTTTAAGTGACTTATATTTTTTGTTTAATTTGTCCCAAAAAGAGTGTTTATTTCTGTTAGAATTTTATTCTTTCCTTAGAAGAAAATTTTGGAGATCTATAAATTGAAGATCCTTATTCTCATAGAAGAACACAAATAGCATCAACAATGTAGTCGTAAGGAATTTTATTTGTGGGGAGATTTTTCTCTTAACATTTTAATATTTTTCTTTTTATTAGTTTTCATATGTAGGTCAATTGACTATGCCATAAAATAATATTATGTTTTTAGTATATGTTTTTGTCATCTAATTTATTGATATCATGATTTGCAATTGTAAACTTCTGCATGACGCCCTAATCACTCTCAAACCCAATATTTTCTATAATCAGTAGCTTTTTCACAATTTAAGTAGACATTTCACAAAGAAAATAAATAAAAAATTATTCACTCTATTTTCAACATTGGAGTTGAAGTTGGTCATACTTTTTACAAATAATATCGAATTGTTTGAATGTATCTTTCATAAAAAAAACGTAAAATATAATAAATGGGATTGTTTTTATAAAAATAAAATTAAGGTAAATCGTAAAAATGAAGGGTATTTAAAAATAAAAAAACTAAATACAACTTCAAATTTATTTCATGGAAAACGCAAATTTTAAATTAAAATGAAAGAAAACATAAAATTTCATGACCAAATTGATTTTAATTTTAATTTTCTTGAGAAAATACATCAAATTCCCCTAAACTTGGCAGTAAAATTTACTTTAGTACTTTAACTATACAGACGTTTAAATATCCCCTTAACAATTTTGAAGTGATTAAATATCACCCTAAGAGCTGACGTGACAAAGTGAGTGTACTCACTCTCCTAAAAGCACGTGAGATAATAAAAATAAAAAAACTGAATGGTAATATCGTACACATGATATTTTTTTATTGGCCGATATATAACTAATAGTTTTAACTTTTTTTATAAGTTAAATGTTTTTTTAAAAGTGAAATTTCTTTTTTAGAAGTAAATGAAATTTGTGGGTTCAATTTTTTTTAAAAAAAAAATTAATCTTTTTATTTTCTCTTTATTTTGTGGTCTTCCCCAAATATTTTCTTCCCCACTGAAGCACTCCTTATACTTTTCTTCTTTCATATTAGTCATTTTTCCTTCAAGTTCATCTCTCACCTCATTAGCTATTCATTAATCCACAAAACCCAACACCTGATTCATATTATTGAATGTAAACTTTCTTCAATTTTAAGTGATCCATTTTGAATTCTATCAGTTGTGATGCAAAAATTGTGAGGAATGAATCGATTGGTTATTAGCTATTCTAATTGAATAACTTGTTTTAATTGTATTTGAATTGATCTGGTAATGGAGAATATGAACAACTTTCAAACTGTAATTGTATAAATTCTCCATTGATAATTGGAGCTTTGATTGAATGTGTTGTATTTTTGTTGAATTCTATATGAATCGATTGGTTATTAGCTGTTCTAACTGAATAACTTGTTTTAATTGTATTTGAATTGATCTCGTACTGTGGAATATGAACAGATTTCAAATTGTAATTGTATAAATTCTCCATTGATAATTGAAGCTTTGGTTGAATGTGTGTTTTTAATAATTTTCCGTGGAATTAGTGCCCGTATAAAATAGTGTTCATATAAATATAGAGTTGATAAATGTAGTTGTATAACTTAGCTATTGCAGTACATAATTGTGTAAATTAGTTTTAGTGAAATTGTTGTTTGAATATGTATAATTCATTGATAGTTGTAATTTCAGTAGAATTAATGTCATTATAAATTATTCGTAATTATATAAATGGAGACTTGATATATGCATTTGTATAGTTGATCTATTATCTTCTGTAGTTGCATCTATTTCACTCTGTAATTGCTTCAATTGATAATTATTGTATAAATTAGTTGGTATCAATTGATTTCAGATTGAAAAATTAAATAAATTAGTTTTGGTGGAATTAGTGTATGTATAAAATGACTATTTCTGTTTGTAATGTATAAATGAAATAATCACAGTGAATTTTTACTTATATTTAATTGTATACAAGAATGTCTTCCATAGCTATATTGGTAATGCATTTAGGAAAATGGGGTGATGCAAACTGTTAAATTGACTATGTTATTGAGGGAATTGTTTTTAGAGAAAATGCATCTTATACAAAGTTGTATAATATAATTTCAACTTACCTAGTTGTGGATGTGACTTTGAAAGTATTTGTCACGATCCGAGCCTATACCCTGGATGTGGCCGACACTCGAGAACCATTTTTGGTCCTCAAGAGAACCCTCATCCTGGCTGACTACAAGAGGAAGACTAACTCAAGCATACATAAGCATCAATTAAAAGAAACATTTAAAAACAGTTTACTGAAACTCAAAACTTCGCTGAATATACTGAGTATTAAACATAAGTGTTAAATAAAACATCTGAAACTGAAAAACTCTTCAAAACTGTCTATATATGAAGCCTCTAATGTATACAAGGATGAGTGTTGGGACAACACCCGCGACTCCTCAAGAGAACTACTAGTAACAATTCATAAAAACTGGAGTCCTACGAAAGCAAGGAGGTCTTACCCAAAAGCTGGCAAGCAGACGAAATGATCTCAACGGACTCTTGTTGAGGATCGTAAGAACTTGTATCTGCATCATTAAAATATACAGTTCGAATGACATCAGTACATTGAATGTACGAGTATAATATAGCTGAATAAAAAAAAAACTAAATGAAAGGACTAGAATAGATAACAATGTACTCAAGCTAAATGTAAAGAAATAAAGGAGTTAAATCATTTAAAGCTTTACAAAATACTTTCTCATCTCTGAAATCAACATAATAAGTGATATATAAAAATACAATGTAACTCTATTGGGAGGTTCTATAATCGACAACCATCACTATAGGCTACATGATGATACATCGTCTCACCCACACTGCCAGAACTGTCATATACCTTGCCGGGGTACATAAAACCTCAACTAAGTGGATCCACTAAGCAATAAAGATTCATCTAAAAAGTATGATCCTTTACCCATATTGGCATACATAGTTTATGGGGGCCGTGAGTTGTCTGAGCTCTCCTCCATATGGTTGCTCAATACTACTCCCAACAATATATGCTCATGCTCAATGTTTAAAAACATACTCTTCCTTTGATTTGAGATAATTGCTCAAACTATCTTCTTAAAAGAGGTAACTGCTCTTGAAATATCTTTGAACTCGTAACTCATTTAGAAATATAAGTTTCTCTTTTATCAATGTAAAAACGGTTACCTTTGGGAATACTTAGTTCCCTTATACTCTTACTCAATTCATACTTTGAAAACTCTTTCTAAAAAATATATCAAAATCATATTGTGATATGATCATTGATGACTCGAGAAGTCATACTGCATAAACGATGATGGTATATCTAGATATCATACTTCTTAAACATTGATGGCATACTCGGCTGTCATACTAATCATGTTTTAAAACTCTTTATCAACCTCCTCTTTACTTTCTCAAAAATTTAGTTTAAAACAAAAATGTTTGCTTTAAAAGATTCTCAATAGTTATAACTTAATATAGGGTTCATGCTGAAATATATAAATGAAAAAATCAACTCAAGGATCTCAATGCATAACATATAACAATTCAATAATTGGGAATAGAATTTCAAAAGAATGAGAAACTCAAAAACTCAAATCTCATCTCAAGAATACTCAAATCTAGGGAAAGAATTCTAAATTACTCTCTTACTGATTTGAAAGTAGATGTAGGGCGTGAGGACGAACTAGTCCACACTATGATAGCCTAACATTCCTGAAAGAACAAGGTTCTTGAAGAATCTTGAAGAAGAAATTGATTAAACCCTTTATTCAAACTTTAGTCCACCTACGACACTCTAAAGTCAATTCACAAGACTTAGCACCTCACTAGTTCAATGCACTAGTTTCCGAACGTTATGGTCATTTCTTGACGTTTATGCACTAACACTTTCTTACCAATTTAGTTACATTAAATTAGGTCTTGAAACATCATTTCTACTCTCATTAAGTCATTAGTCATCATTTAGACTCTAGCTTAGGTCGTTAGATTTCCGGAGTGTTACACAAAGTTTCTCTTTTATCAATGTAAAAACTGATACCTTTGGGAATTCTTAGTTCCCTTATACTCTTACTCAATTCATACATGAAAACTCTTTCTAAAAAATATGTCAAAACCACATTGTAATATTCTCATTGATGACATACATGAAAACTCTTTCTCAAAAATATATCAAAATCACATTGTAATATGATCATTGATGACTCGGAAAGTCATATTGCATAAACATTGATGGCATATCTAGATACCATACTTCTTAAACATTGATGTCATACTCGATTGTCATACTAATCATATTTTAGAAAACTCTTTTCTCAAAACTCATCTTTACTTCCTCAAAAATTTAGTTTAAAACTCAATTGTTGGCTTTAAAAAGCTTCTCAAGATTTATAACTCAACTCATAGGGTTCATGCGGAAATATAGACATGAAATAATAACCTCAAGAATCTTAATGCATAACATATAGAAATTCAATACTTAGGAATAGAATTTCAAAAAGAATCCGAAATTCAAGAACTCAAAATCAACTCATCTCAAGAATACTCAAATCTTGGGATAAAATCCTAAATTACTCTTTTAGTGAATTGAAAGTAGATGTAGGGCGTGAGGACGAAGTAGTCCAACACTATGATAGCCTTACATACCTGAAAGAACAAGGTTCTTGAAGAATATTGAAGAAATACTTGATTAGATTATTTGAAACCCTTGCTTGAAGGAGAATAATCAAGAAACCTTTCTTGAGTTTCTTAAATTAGTTTCTTGAAATCTCTATGGCCAAAAATTTGATTTTCATTAGTGATTCATAATTGTATGTAGGAATTTGAGTTAGAAAGAATGAAATTCTTGGAGAAATACTTACCTTGAAGAATAATCTTGAAAAAGATTGAAAGAGTCTTGAATGAATTCTTCTACTATGATTTTTTCTTAGAATTTTGCCTTAGGGTTTGAGAGAGAAGAGAATGATGAATTAAGAGATGAAAATCTGATTGTTTTGGGTTTTAAATTAGTCAATATTTTCATTTAGGGTTTTCTTAGAGGTAGAAAGACAAAAACGTCCCTTTTTAATGTTTCCCGTCGGCTAATTCATCACTACACTGTATCGTGTTACTAAAATGGACATAACTCTTTACTCGAAACTTGGATTGTTGTGAAATTGGTGGCGTTGGAAAGAAGATTCAAATAAATTTATTTTGATAGGTTATGAGCCACATAACTCTTTATATTCTAAGAGATATGGTCATTTGAAGTTGACCCAAAGATAATCTTACATCAAAACTCAATCGGTAAGGAAACTTTCAACTCTACTTTGTGCTAGGAGTTTCTAGTAACCTTAATTGATATCCAAAATCATTCTCACACTAAAGAATTTACCTTTAAACATATGAAAAATTTAAGAATCATCCAATATGATCCTACGAGTAAATGAAGAATAGTTTGGATCTTAACTTACAAATATTTGAGGTGTTACAATATCTCCTCCTTGGGATCATTCGTCCTCGAATGACGGTTAAATTGAGAATGGAGGGATAAATAGTTACTATCACTACCTCTCTTGACTTATGAGCTTGCCTACTAACATAAGTTGAACTAATTTATACTAATAGTTTTGAAATTGGACTAGAGCACAAAGTCACGAACGATATAAGTTTTAACATACACACTCTATCTAAAATTATTTGACATAAAGCTAGGATATCTGGGCACGAAGTAAGAATAGGGATACTATGCCTTGAGTGATATGATTGGTAGTTTTCAAGCTTAGAAACACTTCTCAACTATTCTCTTCTTTCTTCTTACTACACTTCATTAGCTACAACTCCTAGCTCCCACTAGAGTATATGACTACTCTGACAAATGTCCAAATCAAATCGCTTGCTCTTATAGTGTTCAAGACTAATCTCTAATTAACAAGGTGCTAAACATGATATGATTATACTTATCTAAACCACAAGATTCAGGTTCTATATCTCTATAGGGAATCTCCTCCCAAGAATACTTCTCCTTATAGCTGCCTTTAACCAACCTTGAGCCCATATCAAGAAACACCTAATGCATCACGCATTGTCCACATGTTAACAACACTACATTCAATATTATAACCTTAACCACTCCATAGACTCCTACTAACCTACTTTCTAAGAACTTCTCATCATCTCATCATCTTTACCAACTGATCTTACATGCATTATCACCAGAAAGCTGACTTAGTACTCATTGTAAGACTTTATCTCCTTTTTCCTCCACATTCATAACCTTAGATGAAATAAACACACCATCACTATCCAATAAGAAATAACAATCCTCTCTCTATCATCACACAACTACTATCAACAACACCACTCTCCAAAACTAAAAAGAATTACTGAAAGGACTTTAGGGCGAAATCATAAGCACGATTCATTCGAGAATTCTGATATAAGAACATGCATGACATAACATTTTGTTGCTAGTCATTAAGAGTAAATCATGAACTTGTTAGACTAAACATACCATGAGAGACATGAATGCTTATATGAATATGTTTATATCATAAGGCTGATATCCACAACTTTATGGATTAAGCTCGAGGTTAATGGGCTAAAGTATTTGCTCCTCATTCTGGAAGCTGAGCATAAATGTGAAACTCTCTGAAGTGTATGAGCATATCTCATAGACACAATTCTAATATTAGAAACATCAACAAGATGTTGGAATAACTTAACTTTGAGGAGTACGCAAGAGTATGAATGGATTGATGTACCTCTACAACTCTTTTGGAGGACATACTGTCTCATTATCAACACTTGACTTCATTTCTCATCTTATCATCTCCCCCTTAGGTCTAAAACTGACACTTGAAAACAATGGACCTATTCTCTCATCTTTAAACTGGTCTACATTCCCTTTAATACTCTAAAAGGCTTATCTCATGGCTACAAAACTCTCCATAAGCAGGTACTAAGTCTCCTTGCAGGACCTCTTTTTAAGATGCTTCTATTAGCCTCTTCTCATTGTCTTATTATAAGGCTGTTTCATTTAACTCTTAAGTAGAAAAAAATAATGCTTACCTCAGCCTATTCCACATTGACAACTCAAATATACTATCTAAGCACACATAGAAAATTATTAACTTAATTGGAACCTCATCTGATCACATACAATCTCTTCACACCTCTTAATGCTCTTGTTACTCTTAAAAACTTAGCCACACTTCACTGCCCTTATCTAAAAGTTAGCATATCTCACTTGTACCACTCATCTTCATTGAATCTAACATATTAATTCCTCACCTACTCTATGTCAAGTCTACCAAATCTGATCTCAAGACTAACATCATCACCCTCATATTGCCATTCTTTTGATCACGACGCTCATCTCAAATTCAAGCTTAATGTTTATTACTAAACCCGGATATTAATATGATTACTTGTTTACTATAACAACTTACAACTACTAGATAAAATTAAGAAACACTTACCCATTAAGACCTCATGACAAGTAGTAAATATTTATCTCACAGCCTATTTATTTACAGACTACCGTCACATTCCTTTTCACAACTTAAATACTCTTTACCCATTCACTATGAATTATCGCCTAATTAATTCTATAACCCTATGAATACTATGGGCTCCTCCTTAAAAATAATAAGCCTAGCTTAGATCTATCACCTCATGAATATTCTACTCTTCTATTCAACACCTACACTTGGTCGTTACTAACACAATGACACATCATCATAAACTTCTTTCTAGTTAAAGTATACTCTAACTTATCCTAACTAGTAACTATTCCTCTACCTCATATCATGAACTCTATACGAGATTATTATTCCTTAATCTACTAACAAAGGAAAACTCATCATTAAAACTTACTAAATGTATGACTACAACAACATAATTTGCCTATTCACTATTTATGTTTCTTAGATTACTAGATTACTGAAGCTCTACCTGCATTATTCTAACTATGGGGACCTTTACTACTATTGCTTATAATCTCATAACTCATACTATCTTTTCGGGTGAAAACACTACCCAAGATCTAAAATACACTTTCTCATAAGGGTCTCAATTGAAACAAGGTTTAGAGAAGAGAGTACATCTCGCTTTTAGCTTGAAGCACGATTTACATGAATATGAGTGCATTCTTTCAAAACTCAACACTTAAACTCACTCACGAGCTTCTCTCAAGCCCCTCTGTAGTCTTGTGACTTTGACACTATTTTTGCTGAGAGTAACTCATCGATAAGGATCTAGCTTTGCTTTTTCAACTACGTTGAGTATGAGGGGTAGTTAAATGGACATGAGAAAAACATGAGTTAGAATAAATTATTTATGACACAATTCTACTGCACGATATATAGAATGAAATAAGGGAAACTTTTCTTAAATGTCTGTAGTCCCTCATTTATAGAAGTGGGGCCCTCACAACCATAAACAAGGTCCTACTTGACACGACTTCATAGACACCCTAGGACACTTGAACTCTATGCTATGATACCAAGTTTGTCACGACCCTAGCCTATACCCTGGACGTGGCCGATACTCACGAACCATTGCTGGTCCCCAAGCGAACCCTCATCCTGGCTGACAACAAGCAGAAGACAAACTCAAGCATACATAAGAATCAAATTGAAAGAAAGGATAGATCAACCATTTATTTATATCTCAATACTCTCTAAATAAACTATGTATGAACATAGGTTTTAAATAAAATATCTAAAATTGAAAGACTCTCCAAAACTGTCTATTTATGAAGCCTCTACTATACAAAGTTGAGTGTCGGGACAAAACCCACGACTCCTAAAAAGAACAACTACTAACAACTCATAAAACTAGAGTACTCCGAAAGCAAGGAGGTCTCACTCATAAGCAGGCGAGCGGATGAAGTGATCTCAATAGAATCTTGTTGAGGATCCTAATAACCTCTATCTACATTATTAAATAATGTAGGTCAAATGATATCAGTACATTGAATGTACGAGTATGTAATATAGATGAATAACAAATAACTTAAAGAAAGGACTGGAGTAGATAACAATATACTCAAGCTGAATGTAAAGAAATAAAAGAGTTAAATCATTTAAAATTTTACAAAATACTTTCTCAATCTCTGAAACTCAACATATTAAGTGATCTATAAAAATACACTTTTAACTCTATTTGGAAGATTCTCTAACCGATAACCATCACTATGAGCGACGCGATGATACAACGTCTCACCCACACTGTCAGAACTTTCCTATTCTTTGTCGGGGTATAGAACACCTCAACTAAGTGGATCCACTAAGCTCTGCCCGAAGGCACTTAGGATTCATCTAAAAAGTATGATCGTGTACCCATGTTAGCACACATGGTTTATGAGAAATGTGAGTTGCTTGAACTCATCCCCATATCGGTGCTCAATACTACTTCCAATAATATATACTCATGCTCAATGTTTAAAAACATACTCTTCCTCTGGTTTAAGATAATTCCTCAAACTATCCTCTTAAAAGAGGTAACTGCTCTCGAAATATATTTTAACTCATAACTCGTATAGAAATCAAAGTTTTTCTTTTATGAATGTAAAAACTGATACCTTTGGGAATACTTAGTTCTCTTATACTCTTACGCAATTCATACATGAAAACTCTTTCTCAAATATATATCAAAATAATATTGTAATATATTCATTGATGACTCGGAAAGTCATACTGCATAAACATTGATGGTAAATCTAGATTTCATGTTGCTTAAACATAGATGACATACTCGATTGTCATACTAATCATATTTTAAAAAACTCTTTTCTCAAAATTTATCTTTACTTCCTCAAAAACTCAGTTTAAAACTCAATTGTTGGCATTAAAAAGTTTCTCAAGATTTATAACTTAACTCATAGGGTTCATGCGGAAATATCAGCATGAACGAATAAACTCAAGAATCATAATGCATAACATGTAGCAATTCAATAATTAGGAATATAATTTCAAAAAGAATCTGGAACTCAAGAACTCAAAATCAATTCATCTCAAGAATACTTAAATCTAGGGATAGAATTCTAGAATACTCTTTTATTGATTTGAAAGTAGATGTAGGGAGTGAGGACGAACTATTCTAACACTATGATAGCCTTACATACCTGAAAGAACAAGGTTCTTGAAGAATCTTGAAGAAAAACTTGATTAGAAGCTTTGAAACCCTAGCTTGAAGGAGAACAATCAAGAAACCTTTCTTGAGTTTTTTGAATTAGTTTCTTGAAATCTGTATGGCCGAGAATTTGATTTTCATTAGTGATTCATAATTATATGGAGGAATTTTAGTTGGAAAGAATGAAATTCTTGGAGAATGACTTACCTTGAAGAATAATCTTGAAAAAGATTGAAAGAATCTTGAATGGAGTCTTCTACGATTTTTCTTCGGATTTTGCCTTATGATTTGAGATAAAGGAGAATGATGAATTAAGAGATAAAAATCTGATTGTTTTGGGTCTTTAATTAGTCAAAATTTTCATTTAGGGTTTTCTTCACTACAACAAATATGATATATAACTACGAAATTATTAGCTACGACATAAAATTCGTCATTAATTATTCACTTTTAGTGAAAAAAATTACGTTTCGTGCTTAAATATACAAGGCAGATACTTTAGGTGACGAAACATAATAGTTCGTAGCAAAGTTTTGTTCACTAAAGTTTCCCACCAAAATATGTATTGGCTCCATTTATTGAGTACTGTCAGTCACGAATTTAAGGTTACCAGTGACACATTATTTCGTCACTAATGATGTTTTTAATTTGTGACAAATTATTTTTGTCTTAAAATTAATTAACTTTTAGACACAAAATAATTTCGTCTCAAAAAATATGTTGACACAATAGTGACAAATTAGAGCTTGTAGTTAATTATTCTAAGTTTTAGCTATAAATATTTAGATTTTATTGTAACATTTATTTTCGTCACTATTAATATAAACAATTGGTGACAATCATTTTATTGTCTCTAATCAACCTACGATTTAGTGACAAAAAAAATTTGTCACAAAATATGTAAGGTATTAAATATTGACTACTTAGAATTTGTAGTTGAATAATTCAACTATTTGCTACAAAAAAGTTCATTTTGGGTACGATTGTTCATGATTAGAGAATTTCATAAATGGTCCCTCAACTATTAAAGTAGGTCTAAAATAGTCCTATAACTATACATTTATCATATTTAGTCCTTTAACTATTCAAAATATTATCATGTTTGGTCTCTTAATTATATACTTACCATTTTTAGTCCCTTGACTATGCATTTACTAGTTTTAGTCCTTTAAGTATTCAAAAATTTATCATGTTTGGTCTCTTGACTATTTTTATACAAATAGAACTCATGTCTATGTGCAATTAGGTCTTTAACCCATTTTTCAGTTGTTTCTCTTTCCCACTACTTTTTCTTCAAATTACTCAGAAGAAAAGAACCTTACCTCAATGCTTCAAAATAAAATTCACGGTAAAAGAAGATACAAGTCCTGATTTTTATTTAATGGAGGATGAAAATGAAATATATTATTGCTACAAATGACTTGAGAATGCTAAAATTTATTATGAAAAGAAAAATGTTATTACTCGTTAGTTGTAGAAAGAAATTTATTTATATTTAATAGAAATGAATTTCCTGCAATTAGAATAAAATTAAAAAAAATTTACTCGTATATTTTGATTCCAAATTTTGTACTCCAACGACTTTATTAACGGGAATTTATTTAATATCTTAGAAGCTGAAATTTATAAAATGGTAGATTTTCCACCATTTTAAAGATTTTTTTAAATTTTGAAATATATCAATTTTATTATTCTGTTCATTTGATTTTACGTAGAGAAATTGAATAATAATATCAAATCTTTTATTTATTTTATATGAAAAAATGAAAAAAAAAATCACGTTGATTATGAACCGTTAACCACTAAAGAAGAGAACATTTTATTTTTTGTTGATAATTGTACAGACTAATTCGATCTATTTGCTTCTGTCTAAAAATACAGACATAATTAATAGTGGATCCTTTTACATAGAGCAACTCTATAGAGATAATATCGACTTACAAACATAGACTGCAAAGATGCAAAATATTTCATGGGTCCTATTACCTTTTTCATCCGTGTGGAAATTGAAATAAACTAAAAAAATGAAAGCACAAATGAAAGAAATTAACCAACTAAGATTTTGAATATATTATGATAAAGTACTATCATTGTGGGTATCAATATTTTTAAAAATTTGATTTACCGATCGAAGCGAACCGAGTATTAGTATTTCTTTTAATAAAGTCAAAAGTTTAATTTTATATAACTTTATAATTATACTGAATAATTTTTTAATTTAAAATAGTGTATACACTTGTATATATGTGTATAATAGTGTATAAAATGTGCTTATATACATTTTTATATTGTTATACATAATTAAACAACACATACACAAATCAATTGTAGATAATTTTTAAATAATGTACCTGCACTTTATAAGTGTGTATAAACATTGATTATATACAATTATAATATAGGACACCTTTCAATCATCACGAGTGTTGACACCCAATTTTGATCATATGCAATTCGTATTAATTATCGAGCTTCTTCAATTTGAAATCATTATTTTTGAAAATTTCAAAAATATTTCAAATCTATTCTCTAAATAGTTTTGTTAGTTTTCAGAAATAATTATATAACTATGTGTATATATATATATATACACACACATACATATATAACTCTAAATTAGTTAACTTCATATTTATGTATAATTATTAATTAACTTATGTCTTAAGAAATATTTTGTCTTATTTCAATTAAGAACCTCAAATAATTAATCGATAATTACTTGTCTTATTTCAACTTCAATCGAATTTAGCTAATTGATTCGATTTGGCAATATTTAAATTCAATTGACTAAATTCCTAATACAATAGGCCACTCAATTCAGCTAAGATTACAATCATTTGGCCATATTTTGAATTCTTTATTCTACAACCCTCATATTCTCATACATCTAGAGTCAATAAGGTCATTTTATAGATTATTATATTTGATTTAATATATTGTGTAGACACGTAATTTTTTATCAAACTTAAGTTTTACATTATTTTTAGTGCTTAAATA
>JAJOOO010008846.1:0-18327 GCA_029582685.1 Solanum piurae
GGTGTGACATAAATTGGTTCTTTTTACTTTTTCTTGATAATTGCTGCAAAAATCATAAATTTGATCGTATGCAATGCATTATAGCTGGAAAGATGGGCTGATGCTGTGAGAGATTATGAGATTCTGCGGCAGGAACTTCCAAATAACGAAGAGGTTGCTAAAAATTTATCCCATGCCCGAGTTGAATTAATGAAGTTACGCAGAGAAGGTGATGGCAAGGTGGAGTTGGTTTCAGATGTTGACAAGTTCCAGGCTGCGATTGCATCTGGTAGGCTTTCCTGCATCAGTCAGTATGTTATATCATTTACTATATAACTCAACAACTACTGTTGACAACTGTAGGTGCATCTGTGGTCCATTTTGATGAATTATCCAACCCAGAATGCATGTGGATGTCCTCAGTCATGGATACTTTGAGTGCCAAATATCGTTCAGTAACTTTTCTCAAGGTAAACAATCATAGGCAACACGTCGTGCTTTTCAGGCAGACGGGAACACCTAGAGTCTAAGCTGCTATTATAATTCTTACAATGATTTTACATGCACAACAGGGGAATGAAGAAGACTCAATTAGTAATTTATATTTTTTCTTCTGTTTTCTACTGAAGGTGGACGTGAAAGAGAGCCCAGCGATCGCTACTGCAGAGAAAACTACAGTAGTACCTAGGTTTAAGCTTTACAAGGATGGCAGTCGTGTGGTGGATACGGTTACCGCAACTTCAGATTTGTTGGAGTTGTTGATTAAGAACACCCTCTTCGATCCCCCCATCTAGAAAGGATTTTACATATGACATGTGACACATGGTTGTTCGTGGTCTACAAAGGGAAAGTCTAGTCTCGTGAATTCATTCTCCATCTCCGATACTCTTCCATTTGTACCTTTTTGATATTTTTAGCATTAGTGAAGATTATAGAGTTTATTTTACGGCAATATATAGCTGAATGAAGAGAAAGTAGCTGTGCTGGTTGAAGTATACACAAACTACTATTGTGGATGTCTGGTGAATAAAAGTTGTCATTTTTCTTGCTTCTTGATGTTTCAAATAGCGACTAGTGGAATTACATCGGGTTTATTCTTGTTGTTGATGATCAAGTCATTCTTCGACGTATACATATTCACTGTGTTACTGTATCTTGGCTGTTTAATCATAAAGCTACAACACAATCAAATCCAAACGAACATAATATTGAATTGTGAAACAGAGTACCTATACATGCCGACTTATCCCTATGTGAAGACAATAAGGCTGCTTTTTGTTGAACTCTTGGCTCATGTAAACAATATATTAAAAACCAGTGTATAAATCAAATACAATAGCGAACAAAGTAAACCAAAAATAATGAAGAAGAGAATAGTTTTAACAACAAATTATACGATAAACTGAAACAACTTGTAATACTAGAGTTGAAGAAATAAGATAGCAACAAAGTAATAATACTAACATTTAAATCCTCAACATCCACATTAATTGTCAATTGCCGGCATATCAACACTCCGGTACTTTAAAGTTTAAACGAAGGCCCAGAACAGAAAATAGAGATTTGTCCATTTTTGCGTGTGTTATAGTCGATGAATTTTGGGTGATATGTGCCCTTATGGTTTTTTGGCCAAAACTTTTGGTGGGTGTCTGTGACGACCTATTAAATGACGTGCATTAGTTCAAAGGGGCAAACATCAGTATTTTTTAGTTCAAATGGGGCTCGAAACCGGAAATATGAATTTTTCTATTTTTCGTGTGCTATAGTCCATAAATTTAGGGTGATGTGCGCCCGATGGTTTTTTGGCTAAAGTTTTTTGTGGGCATCCGTGACGACCTATTAAATGGTGTGTGTTGGTTCAATGGGATAAATGCCGATATTTTCAAGTTCAAACGAGTCCCGGAACAGAAAATATGGATTTTCCATTTTTAGTATGTTATATAGTCCATGAATTTTAGATTATGTGTGTCTGGTGGTTTTTTGACCGAATTTTTTCATGGACGTTCGTTACGACTTTATAAATGGTGTGAGTTGGTCCCGAGGGGTAAACCGACTCATTTTAGAGTTCAAAGGAGCCCCAAAGCACTAAAAACCAATTTTATTATTTTTCGTGTGCTATAGTCCATTGATTTTTGGTGATACGTGATCCCAACTTATTTTGGCTGAAATTTTTCTTGGACGTCCGTTACGACCTTATTAATGGCGTGAGTTGGTACCGAGGGAAAAACGGACGCATCTTAAAATTCAAATGAGTCTCAATGAGGGAAAAACCAAATTTATTGATTTTTGCGTGCTATAATAGTACATTGATTTTTGGTGACACGTGATCCCGACTTGTTTTTGACCGAATTTTGTCATGGTCCGTTACGACCTTATAAATGGTGTGAGTTGGTCGGGCAAACCGACACATTTTAGAGTTCAATGGAGCCCCAAAGCGCTAAAAACTAATTTTACTAATTTATGTGTGCTATAGTCCATGAATTTTTAGTGATACAAGATTCCGACTTGTGTTTGGTCAAAAAAATTCATGGATGTCTGTTACGACCTTATTAATGGAGTGAGTTGGTACAGAGGGGCAAACATACACATTTTCAAGTTCAAACGAGTCCAACGTGGAGAAAACCAAATTTACCGATTGTTGTGTGCTATATTACCATAGAAATGACAAACTGGATGCTGGATATGTGTTGATTGGTGCCAACAGAGCTGATTGCCTTAGGAGGATTTAAATTTGATGGTTTTGCCTTTGTTCAAAGCTATGTTTTGTATTTAATTTGAATTAATAATTTATTATTTTATATAATTTTTTCAAAAAATATTATGATAGTACCATATATTTAAAATTTACGATGTATCATCATCGGTGCTTTACAAATCAAAGAAGAGAATTTTTTTTTAATGATATAATAGCCTTTTTGATGTTAATCAATTCGAATGTGGTACTCCAGTAAAATAACACTAATTAATTATTTATCTAATTTACAATATATTAATTATTTAGCAACAAACGATTCTCTCTAAATAATAAATTTTGTAAACTAATTTATTAATACAAAACTACAAATATAAAACATAAAATAAAAAAAATAAAAATGATGATTAAAAAGATTTGAGGGATATTTTTATCTTTAGATAAATTAATTCTATTTTATTAAATTCAATGTATTACTAATAATATAAAAATATTAGTTATGCACTCTATAATACCACGTCTGACTCATTTCTAAGAGGCGATAAATAAATTTATATTTATTAAATATATTCTGCCATTTGATCTCAGAATATTTTCTGCAATATCCCTTTTTATCAGATTATTCTTTTATCTTTTCCTATCAAGCCAAAAATAAAAATAAAAGAAAGAGCAAAATATAGGCAAGAAGTTATATGTGGGAAGGGGATAATGAAATAAAAACAATAACAACAATGGAATATATATAACTACTAAGTTCGGACCGATTATATAAATTATCTATCATCATATTTTGTTATTTAAAATCATTTTAGATTGTAACGTCTATCTAATTGGCCATGTCTTACTAATATTTATGTTTGTGAAAATCTAATATTTGTTGGCTGTATAAATACTTGCGAACTATATTTCGCTGAATATTGATAATATACTCCCAAAATTATGTCTCACAATTTAATATCATCTTTGTGTAATACACGTCTAGGTGAACATGTCCCAACAATTATCGTATTATGAAAATTTATTATAAATTAATTAAGTTAACGGCAACTGATTTTTTGTCATAACACTTTCTTTTTTAAAAAAAATAAATTATTTGTCATTGATAATATGAACAAGCTTACACCAGTGGACATAACTATTCATAATAAAGGAATTAAGCAAATCAAACATAATTAATCCAATGACAAGATTTTCACCCTCACTTTTAAATAAATTCAGATCGACTATATGAATCCCCATTCTTCATATTTTGTTATATAAAATCATATCATAATATTTGCTTAAGTGAGCTCGAATTAGTATTATCTATATTTTGATAATTCATCATAAATAGAGTATATAAATTCTCATAGACTATATTTCACTATTTAATATCGTGTAATTTAAAATCGTCATACATGCATAGAAGAGCACATCTCAACAATAAAGCATATTTATTGTATTCATCATGATCAGTTAGTTTTACGTTGACTGTCATCTTGTCGCGGCGCTTCTTCTTGACTCAGATTTTGAAACAAATAATGTGAAGATTAACTGTCATCTTATCACAATCCTCCTTCTTTACTCATATTTTAGAATTAATAATCGCAACCCTCCTTGTATACTCGAATTCAAAATCAATAATATAAATACGCACTTTCATTTTATCATAACCATGTTTCTTCATTTAGATTTTAAAATTAAATCAATAATGCGAAGACAACTATCATCTTATCGCAACTCTCCTTTCTTTACTCAAACTTAAAATCGACAATATGAAAACCAACTGTCATCTTATTACAATCCTCCTTCTTTAAGCGGATTATTAAAAATTGATAATGATCTTATCGCAATCCTCCTTATTCTTCCGATAATAAACAATTAAAATCATAATTAAATAAAAAGTATAAATATTTTAATATACATGTAATAGTATATAAAGAGTTCCTCTCTTCATCTTCTTCAACAAGCTCTCTGCAAAACGCTTACATTCATTCTTTGTTTCTACCATTGAAATCACGAGATCACCATCTTTCTTTCACCCCCATTTTTTCCATTTTCTTGTTGGTGATTGCTTTACAGTTTTGAATTCTCTAACATTGTAAGTTGTTTCAGTCAATTTTTCAATTACAGAAAAACCCAGTTCAAGATTGAAGATATACATTGTTGCATTTGTTCAAAAATCACATTCTTGAATTGTAGTGTATAGAAGAAGAGGAGATTAATGGGGTTTTAGAGAAATTCCATTTTTTCCCATTTTCTTCTTAGTGGTGATTGATTTACATTTTTCAATTCTCTAACATTGTAGGTTCATTCAGTCAATTTTGCAATGTCGGGTCCTAAAAAAAAGAGTGTTTATGCAGTGGATTCTAGCACTTTAGCTGATGAGATGAAAAATTCTTTGAAGTTTGAGGAAGATGATGAGTTAAGGCGTACTTCGGGAAAATTTACATCGGTATCTGGTCAGAATGTGAGTTATGCTGGTGCTTTGCCGGCGGAGTTGAATATCAAAGAGAAATTCTGTTTCCCTCCATTTTTTCTTCAAACCCATTTTGTTCTTATTGGTGATTGATTTACAGTTTTCAATTCTCTAACATTGTAGGTTCATTCAGTCAATTTTGCAACATCGGGTTCTAAAAAAAAGAGGATTAATGAAGTGGATTCTAAAAAAAAGAGTGTTAATGAGGGGAACTCTGCATCAGCTGAAGAAGCGATGACTCCGGCAGAGTTGAATATAAAAGGGTGCGAGTATTACGAAAAGGGTGATTATGAACAAGCCTTGACTCTCTTTGATAAAGCTATAGCAAGTAGTCCGGACAATGGTCCATTACATTGTAATAGAGCTGGTCCGTTGATTGGTCTCATGAGATATTCTGAAGCAATAAAGGAATGCGAAGAAGCCATTAGATTGGCTCCAACATATTTTCGAGCACATGAGCGTTTAGGAACTTTTCTACTTTGGTAAGTGATATACAACTTTCTATCGGAGATTAAGTGTTAAATTTGATACTTAGCCAAGTGATAGATATACAATGTTCAAGCCTGTTTGCTTATTGTTGATCACGAATATAGGAAATGTGGTGAACTTTCTGTAGATATTACGCGGGAAATGTGTTATTTGCTAATGTAAAACTTTCTTGATTGATGTCATAGATATGTGTTGATTGGTGCCAATGGGCTGCACTTTACCACCAACTATTTTCTGAATATGTTTGGCAGCAGAACTATTTTCTGTTTCGGTGTTTTCTTGTTCGATTGTTCTCCGAGAAGTTGTGTTTTTCCCCTCTTTGTTGGTAGCTTCGGTCAATTCCTTATCTCATTCCTGTAAAACTTACAGTTTAGGACAGGTAGAAAATGCAAGGAAGCACTTATTTTTCCGGAAACTTGAAGATTGCAAGAAATGTCAAAACATATCAAGTTATGCACTAACGCCCGGAAACTTGAAGATTGGCCGACTATGTTAAAAGAAGCCAAGGCAGCAACTAATTCTGGAGCTGAGGTGTCTTCTCAGGTAAAGCATCTCTAGTGGTCACGTTCTGTGACGAACAGGTGAATGAAAATTCAAGTGCTGGTACTGAATTGCTGATATTGAGTTCACAGCTATTTGCATGTCAAGCGGAAGCTCATTTGAAGCTACACCAATTAGAGGAGGCTCGATCGTGCATCCATAAAGCTATGTTGTATGACCCATCTGCCGCAGCATACAAGTCAAAACTTTTTGGAATTCTCACTGAAGCATACATATACTTTGTCCTATCTCAGATTCACACAACTTTTGGAAGGTAAATTTATCACTTGTTAGTACTGCATAGGTTCAGCAAGATTGTGAGAGACTCAATCATGAATATCTGCAGGTATGATAAAGCGTGTACTGCCATTGAAAGAGCTGCACGAGTTGATCCTCAAAACGCTGAAGTGATTCGTTTACTCAAAAAGATGAAGCTGGTGGGGAAAGGTCCTTTCCGTGGCAACGATTTATTTCGCGCTGGAAGATATTCAGAAGCTTGTAGTGCTTATGATGAAGAGCTCTCGATTGATTCATCAAATTCAATTCTCTACTGCGATAGAGCAGCTTGCTGGTCTAAACTTGGAGAGTGGGAAAAATCTCTGGCTGATAGTAACCAGGCTCTCTTTATCCAGCCAGATTATACTAAAGCTCTTTCTCGAAGAGCTATCTCAAATTTAAAGGTGACATGCCACCTTTAAATCTTAAGAGTTCTTTTTACTGCTGTTTGAGCGAAATTTTGATCGTATGCAATGCATTGTAGCTGGAAAGATGGGCTGATGCTGTGACAGATTATAAGAGTCTGCGGCAGGAACATCCAGATGACAGAGATATTGCTGATTTTTTATCCCATGCTCGAGCTGAATTAAAGAAGTCACGCAGAGAAGGCAAGATGGAGTTGGTTTTAGATCTTGAGAAGTTCCGGGCTGCGATTGCATCTGGTAGGCTTTCCTGCATCAGTCAGTATGTTAACCTTCCTTATATCATTTACTAAATAACTCAACAACTACGTACTGTTGAAAACTGCAGGTGTATCTGTGGTGCTTTTTAAAGAAATATCCAACCTACAATGCAGTGAGATGTCCTCAGTCGTGGATGCCTTGAGCACAAACTATTATAGTTAAGTAAGGTTTCTCAAGGTAAACAATCATAGGCAACGTCATGCTTTGCAGACAGACGGGAAAGGGGGGCCGGCCGGGTTGCCTGCTGAATTTTAAAACACTTGGACTCTAAGCTGCTACTATTATATTTCTTACAATGATTTTACATGCACAAGGGAATGAAGAAAACTCATACTAGTAATTTATATTTGTTCTTCTGTTTTCTACTGAAGGTGGACGTGGAACTGAGCCCAGCAATCGCCGCATCAGTGAACATTACAACAGTACCTAGAGTTACAATTCACAAGAAGGGCAGCCGTATGTCGCAGTTGACTATCCCACGTACAGATTTGTTGGAGTCCATGATTAAGAAGGTCATCTTCGCTCCGAACTAGAAAGGATTTTACATATACATGTGACATTTCACCATGGTTGTTCGTGGTCTACAGAGGGAAAGTCTAGTCTCCTTTTTTACCCTCGTGTATTCGTTCATTCATTCCCCATCTCCGATACTCTTCCATTTGTATCTTTTTGATAATTTTAGCATTAGTGCAGATTATAGAGTTGATTTTACGGCAATATATAGATGAAGAGTTAGAAAGAAGAGAAAGTTACATGTATACATTGGATGTCTGGTGAATAAAAGTTTGTCATTTTTCCCTATTCATTTGTCTCTCTTCTTGATGTTTCAAATAGAGAGTACGACTTGTGGAATTACATTGGATTTATTCTTGTTGTTAATGATCAAGTCTACTATATCTTCTTCGACGTATACATATTCATTGTGTTACTGTATGGGCCCTCAATCCTATCTTGGATTCATGGCAAACGAGTGACATTACGGAGAGGAAACCAGAGTATTCGTTTTGGAGAGTACGAGCAACATAGGTTGTTATTGTATAAACTTAATCCAAATTATAAAGCTACAATGCCTGACTACATTACTAACATTTAAATCCTAGACATCCACATCTTTTTATTTCGGAGAATGTCCTTGATAAACTACATGTAAGTCATCTCCTATCTAGTCATCTCTTATAATATTTCTTTTACCTATCTCCCATTACGAGTCATAAACGAATCCAGAATTTGAACTTTACAAGGTTCGGATTCGGAAATCCAAGTGAGACAACTGAATCAAAAGGGTCTTTTTTCTGAACAACAACAGAAATAGGACCATTTATATAAAAACACTTAATAAAGACAAAAAAAATGTTCAATTGGCAAGAATTGAGGAAAAATCTTTCTTTGAGTAACTTTTAATTTAATATACTCTATCTTTCGTTTTAATTTATCTAATGTAATTTAATTAAACACACAATTTAAATATAAAAAGATTTTACATTTTAAAATTATCCTCAAAATAACTGAATTTTAAATCCAAAAATATACCTTGGTAGATTTTCTGTGTCTATTCTCTAACGCTTATTGACATAATAAATTAATCACTTAATATATACCACCTTTTTTATATTATGCCATAAATCTCAACCTATTTTAGTTGAGACTACAGCAACAAAAAAATATTTAGTGACAATAGATTTTTCTTTAACAATAATATTTATTGCAATAAATAAATTTAATAGCAATAACATTAATATTATGAAAAAATTCTTTTGGCCAAAATGGTAAAATAACATATATCATTATGTTATTTTACCTTTTTGAATATTTTTACCTATTTAACGTTAATATCTTTTAATTAAAAAATAGAAAAAAGATCAGTTTATTTTAAAATTAAAAAATATTCTATACTTTTTAAATTTTTGACCAAATTATGGCCAAATTTTCTGATCATTTAACATTTATATCTAAAGTTGCAATTATCGCTAAATATTCCGCAATTTTGTAAAAGAATTTGAGTTGCACGGACATGTGAAAAGTGTACGTAAGAGTGAGACAAAACAAAAAACAATTAAAGATAATGAACTTTATGTATTTAATACTTCCTCCGTTCACTATTGTTTGTCATGTTAAGATCATACACAATTTTTAAGAAAAAATTAATATAAGGTGCAATTTGACTAATATAACCCTACTATCAATCATTATTAAAATGATTTGTATTTTTTGAAAATTGTAAAAACAATTTTTTTCACATTAAAGTAGTTTTGTTACTTTAAAATGACTACTTTTTGAAATAAGTAGTTATGTAATTATTAAGGGTAGTATTGAAAAAAAGTGACTAATTATTTTTTGATTGTTTAAATTGACAATTAATTTTGGACAACTATTTTTAGTATACTTGACAAACAGTAATAGACGGAGGGAGTAATATAAATGTGCTATGATTTTCTGTGAAGTAAAAGAGCCAATCAACAAGTTTTGTTTGAAGAAAATCTGGCAAACTAATGATTGATTATTGTGTTTGGGGTTTTGCGGGCTAAACTTTTAACGAATGATATAAATAGGTTTTTTTTTAAGTTTGACATTATATTTGAGTTTTCCCCCATAAAATTTAGCTATAATGATTTCTAATAAACAAAATTCATACTTTTTATGTTTCTATTTATATCTCGTTCTTACTAGAAATAAACTAATTCATGTTCATTTATTAAAAACTTGACTTATAGAAAACGTAAAACTTAATAAAAATGGTAGACTTACTTAATTTCATAACGGACGTGAAACCTAATAAAGATGGCAACTAAATGAGAACGAAGGGAGTACAAAATTAATCCAAAATAGACGACACATGTGTTAAGAGTATTTGTAGTAATATATTTTATTTTATTTTTAGCAAAACATAAGTTTTAATTTTCATTTCGAAAACTCATTTATCCTTTGTCAAAGTGAAGCATATGGCAATGTTGCGATATGTTGAATTTTTTTTTCTTTTTTTTTATGATAAAGAAATTTATCGTCGCTAGTCTTTGGATCTATATAAGTATGGTAAACTTCGCTCTTACGCAGTAACTCAGAAACTACACATGAGTGTTGTGTTGAATTTTATATATATATATATATATATATATATATAAATTGTCTCTTTTTATTTGTTTATTTTTTATTTGGCACACCTATTAAGAAAATAATAATTGACACAGTGAGTCTATCATTTTACCCCTATTAATTGATAGAATTCCAAAATCGATTTACTTATAAAGAGGTTTTACATTTTTCAAAAAAATTAACCCCTATATAAATTGAGGATATATATAATAGGTAAAAAAATATTGTTTTTTTTATCTGTCAAAAATGACAAGTATAAAGTTAAAATTTAACATGTAAAAAGGACAGAGGGAGTACTAAACAATCCGACAATTAAAAGTGAAGTATACAACGATGTTGCCATGTTGAATATTTTATTTTATGACGAAGGAACCTACAATCATTATCCTTTGAGTTTGTGTAGGATAAACTCCACTCTTGTTTAATAGCCAAGAAATTACACAAAAGAGCGCCATATTGAATTCTTTCATACTAATTAATACTCCTCTCGTCTCAATTTATGTGATTGTATGTCATTAAACTTAAAGTTTAGGAATAAAAGATTATTTTTAAAAAAAAAATTATGGTCTAAAATAAATCAAAAGTATTCAAATATATATCATCGATCTTATTTCTGAATAACTGGAAATTAAAGTTCAAAAATACTAAAATGAAATGATTAAATTTCTTAAGAACGCACAGTAATTTTGTGCGCTGCTCCAAACTATAATGACTTTTTTGTTCATTCAAAAATGTCTATATTCTCTGATAGTTCCCGTGAGTGTTTTGATTAAGACAAAACCTAATTATTTGTTTGTTTTTCAAGTTGTTACATTAATAATTACTCTTTAATTAACTATAATTAGAAAGTTCCAAACAATTTTTCCACTAAATAATTTCTACTTTATATATTCTTCATCCTATGAGAAATATTTGTCCCTTTGCATCAAGGCCTTTCTAACTAGGGAATAAATTTCAATTATTGTTTGAAAATACTTTCAAAAAGTCATCATTGATTAACTCACAAAGAGTAAAAAAAACAGGTTAGTATATTTCTTTTGCTTTAATTATCTTACTATTTTTATGGTTCATTTAATTAGTATTCTCATCTAATTTGTGTAAAGATAAAAACATTTACTACAAACCAAATGATCCGTGATGACAAAAACATTTACTATATAGAGTATATTTATGGGCTAATTAATGATTATTAGGAGTATAATACTAGTTTTTGATAGATTAAGTAATTAAGAACATTCCTTATTATATTATTGTGCAATTTAATTAGTTGATTAAGTGGACAAATATTATTGAACGTCTTAAAATAATACAGTGGACAATTATTATAGAACAGTGGACAATTATTATAGAACGGAGGGAGTAACATTTTATGAATTTGTCCTTCGCATCATGAATCTTTGTTGTTATCTACTAGAAAAAAAAATCAAAAAAAAATGTTGTTTATAGCAACATGTTGCATATAATATAAGTAACATTTTTTACTTCCAACGCAAACTTTTAATTAGTCCAATTAGTTCATGTTGCTTTATTTCTTTTTGTTTGATTATTTTACTATTTTATTGTTAATAAATTTTTTTATATTTAAGTTTAGTTTTTATCAGAGCTTTGTTGGCTTTTGTGTTTTCCAAATTTATTTTGAATATGTTTTTCTTGAGTAAGGGCAAATATGAACAAAAACAATATATTAGTGTAATTCTACAAAATGAGGTGTAGAAAAGGTTTAAGGTACACATACATTATCTTTATTTTAGAGGTAAAAATGTTGTTTTCAATAGACCTCAATTTTTCTTGAGTATTAAGCGGAAATCTACTGGAAACAACCTCTTTGCCTCACATAAGATATGAATAACATCTATGTATACTCTATATTCCACGTATACTTCAATTATGAATTCACACTGAGTATGTTATTACTGTAATTTATAATGTGTTAGGTTGTTGTAACATATGCATAGGTCATCAAAAAGTTTCTCTTGGCAACATAGTTTATATACGTGGAGATTTATGATGATGTCACAAACCGTATTGATGTAGGGTGGATGAAATAGAGGCTCACATCCAGAGTCTTGTGAGATAAAACAGTGTCATCAAAACTTATGGAAGTTTTTATAGGATGGTTGTTAGACCAATTATCTTGTAGCAGAGTGTTAGCAGTTAAGGTCTGGTACAATAAGTATGTTATTATTGTTGTAACATATAATTAAGAAAATAATTGTTTACTTTTTAAACGAAATAAAAATATTCTTACTATTTGTGATACAAACATATTATATTGGGCCGGGCCCAGCATAAAAATCCACGTGGATGGCACATGTCCATGTTTGCCCAAAACAAAATGGTGAAGTGTAGTTTATGACATGTGGTAACTTTTTTTAATTTTTTAATTTTATTTTTATATATATTATTTTCAAATGTTTATTGTAATCACAAAATATACCCACCAATGTTTATCATCCCATCCATTTTAATTTATTTGTCTTAGTTTGACTGAACATAAAAAATTTAGATATTTATTTTTTGTATTTTATGATTTAAACTAAGTTAGTGTTTGATTACAGATTTTGAATCTAACTTTAAAAATTTATCTTTAAATTATATTTGACCATGACATTTGATTAGATTTAAAAATTTACATTCAAATTTTAATTTGACCAAGAAATCAAATAGAAATTTGATGAGGTTTTGAAAATTTATTTTCTAATATCTGTTTGATCATAAAATTTGATTGATTTTGAAAATTTATATTCAAATATTTGTTTGACCATGACATTTGATTAAACTGTAAAATTTTGTCTTCAAAATATTTTAAGTTACCAAAAATATTTTTAACTACACTTTATACTAATTAAAACTTTAAAAATTAATACTTAATAAACTGGTCATTAAAAAAACTAATAATAAACTAATTATAAGTATACACTCATTATCAACTAATCTTTTATGACCTTTTACGTCTAAAACACTCTAAAAACGAATCTCATCATTTATTTACGGTATTTTTTTTTCTTTTTTTGGTGCCAATTTTAAATGTGAATACTTTTATATTTTCTTTATATTAATTTTCAATACTTTATGGCTATGGTAAAACAGAATTAGTTCTAATAAACGTGAAGTGGTTTAAAAGGAACATATTCCATTGCTAAAAATATGTGGTGTAGCGAATGAGGCTACTTCTCTAAGAGTCATGGCTAAGATTTTTTTTTTGGTAGAGAGTGTTTCCTACTTGATACGATTATTAGTCGAGCTCTAATACGGATATCGATCGAATAAAATAAATCAAACTAATATCGGTATTTGCTATCTTATTAGATGCAACGATCGAGGTTCCTTTCGTAATGTAGGATACTTCTATCACCATATATGTTAAATTCATACAATATATTTTTTTGATAGCTTGAACTTTCTAATATTTTGATCGCATAACAATTTGATATAAATCAATTAATATTTGTTACTAAATAATATCTTCTAAACACGCCTCTAATTAATAATTAAAGATTTTTAACACATGCCATTAGTATATGATACTTAACTTAATGAATTCATGTTCTCAATAAATAAATAAATAAAATAAAAATATGATATACTTAGAGAGCTAATGTATAAATCATACGTATCTTTTATGATTTAACTCGAATATCAATTTGTAGAATTTTGTTATTTTTTATATGAATATAAATATGTAGCTACTTTTTCTTTTCTTTTTTTCTTTTCCTGTCAAGACAAATAAAATAAAATAATAATACTTATTTGTCTTCCAAAAGTTTGGATGGACTACATAATTTCTTTTATCATCATATTTTGTTATTTAAAATCATCTCAGATGGTAACGTTTACTTAGTTTATCACGGCTTACTAATATTTATGTTTGTAATAATTCAATATTTGTTGTAATATGCGATAAGGTGCACATGTCTCAATAATAATCGTATTATGAAAATTCATTATAAATTGACTAAGTTAACTATTACAATCGTTTGTCGTATCTCTTCTTCTTCTCTCTTTTTTTAAGGGAAAAAAGATAAATATATCTCCGAAATATCGCAAGTGATATGCACATACCCTCCGTCATACTTTTGAGATATTGGTGTCCCTGTCATTCAAATACTAGAGATTATATATCCTTTACTCTAACGGAAGACTAAATAAGGACACGTGACACAATCTTATCCATCGATCTGATATTTAATAAATGTCGGATTAATGGATAAGATTATGACACGTGTTCCATTAGTATAACGGGTATATATGCTCTAGTTTTTTTACAACAGAGGTACCAATGTCCCAAAAGTATGACAAAGTGTATATGCATATCATTTACGATAGCTCGGGGGTATATTTGTTCATTTCCCCTTTTTTAAATCTATTTCCATTGATAATAGTTATTTGTACTAAAGGAATTAAACAAATCAAATGTAAAAATTCAAATCGGCTATATGAATCACCATTCATCATAAATAGAGTAAATAAATTCTCACTGACTATATTTGACTATTTAACACAGTATAATTTAAAGTCGTATACGTCATAAAAGAGCACGTCTCGACAATAAACATAATAATTGTATTCATCATGATCAATTAGTTTTACGCTGACTATCACTTTGTCGCTACGCTTCTCTTTACTCAGATTTAATTGGAGCCAATAATGTGAAGACTTTTTTCACTCAGAGTTTGAAACCAGTTATCTGAAGACAACTGTCATCTTATCACAATCATGCTCTCTTTACTCAAGCTCGAAACCGACAATGTAAAAATCAACTGTCATTTTATTACAGTCCTCCTTCTTTACTCAGATTATTAAAAATTGATAATATAAAAACTAACTCAGATCTTATCGCAATACTTCTTATTCTTTACTCAAATTTTGAATCAGTGATATGAAATTAACTATCATCTTATCGCGACTCTTATTCATTTACTCAGATTTAGAAACAAAAATATGAACAAGCTTACACAGACGGTGAGACGGACTAAAACTTAATCAATTAATAATTATGTCTAAATAATTAGTTTTAAAAAATATATTTTTTAATTAAAATCATACTATAATTAAAAAAAATACTTTAAATATATGTAATAGTATATAAATAGTTCCTCTTCTCCTTCTTCTTCTTCAACAAGCTCTCTGTAACAGTATACAAGTTCTCTGTTAACCGCTTGTTTCTCTCTCTAGATAAAGCTGACATTCATTCTTTGTTTCTACCATTGAAATCACGAGATCCCCATCTTTTTTTCACCCCCAGTTTTTCTTCTTCAAAACCATTTTTTCCATTTTCATGTTGGTGATTGATTTACAGTTTTCAATTCTCTAACATTGTAAGTTGTTTCAGTCAATTTTTCAATTACAGAGAAACCCAGTTCAAAATTGAAGCTCTAAGTGATATATATATATATATATACACACATTGGTTCAAAAATCACCTTCTTGAATTGTACTGTATAGAAGAAGAGGAGATTATTTATGGGGTTTTAGAGAAATTCTCTTTCCTCCCATTTTTTTCTCCGTCCTTCTTCAAAGCCATTTTTTCCATTTTGTTGTTATTTACAGTTTTCAATTCTCTAACATTGTAGGTTCAAAAAAATGTCGGGTTCTAAAAAGAAGAGTGATTCTGAAAAGGGTTCGAGCTCTTTAGCTGATCAGATGAAAAATTCTTGGAGGATAGAGGATGACGATCCTCGAGTACTGAGACTGGGTTCACCTGTTTCAACATTGAGGAGTCGAATGAGTTCTAGTAATACAAGGAGCACTTCGGGTTCATCTGCATCGGTATCTGGTCGGAATGTGAGTTCTTCGACTTCTTCGGGTTCCCGGAAAATTAAAATAGTTCCCGCCGGCAATATTTGCCCGTCCGGTAACGTGATAACTGGGATGCGTTGTAAACCTGAAAGGACTGTGTTAAATGATAATGAGATGATACCCGGGATGTACGGCTACGGAAGCATAATGCCTGGTGGTGCAATGCCGAAAACCCGTCGTGCTTCGCCGGAATCCAGTGGTGTTACCTCCAGTTCGAAAGATAATCCGGAGGAGTTGAATACACAAGCGAATGAGATTTACAAGAAGGGTAATTTTGCAGAAGCGTTGAGTCTTTATGATAAAGCTATAGCAATTTCTCCGGGCGATGGTAGATTTCATTGTAATCGAGCTGCTGCATTAATGGGTCTTAAGCGAATAATCGAAGCAGTGAAGGAATGTGAAGAAGCCATTAGATTATCTCCAACATATGTTCGAGCACACCAGCGTTTGGGATCTTTGTTACTTTGGTAAGTGCAATAAATCTTTTTTGTGTGTGTTCGCGAATAGTGATCAACGAATTGTGGTGAAATTTATGTAGGTTGTATCGGAAATTACGTGTTAAATGTGCTATATTTGGTTATCTTTGCCACTTAGGTAAGTGATATAAAAGGTTCAACTGTTTAGAATCTGTGTGTGTGTTCGCGAATCAGTTATAAACGAATATTGGAAATGTGGTGAAATTTCTGTAGGTTGTATTGGAGATTAAGTGTTAAATGTGCTATATTTGATTATCTGTGCTACTTATGTAAGTGATATAAGCAGTGCAAACATTTAGAGTCTCTGTGTGTTGTTCGCGAATCAGTTAACAAATTTTGGAAATGTGGTGAAATTTATGTAGGTTGTATAGGAGATTAAGTGTTAAATACGATAATTGATTATCTTGTTACTTAGGCAAGTTATATGTAATATTCAAATCTTTAGAATCTACATGCCCGTTTGCTTATTGTTGATCATGAATATTGAAAATGGGGTGAACTTTCTGTAGGTTATATTAGATATTACGCGGGAAATGTGTTATTTTGCTCATCTTTGCTGGCCTTGTTATTTGCTAATGTAAAACTTCCTTGTGTATGTATATTACCATAGAAATATCAAACTGGATGCAGGATTCGTGTTGATTGGTGCCAACGGGCTGCACTTTACCATCAACTATTTTCTGAATATGTTTGGCAGCAGAACTATTTTCTGTTTCGGTGCTTTCTTGTTCTTTTAGTTCGATTGTTCTCCGAGAAGTTGTGTTTTTCCCTTTCTTTTCCGCTCTTTGTTGGTAGCTTCCACCATCAATTCTATTATCAAACCTCTTCGTTTCTTTACAGTTTATAATTAAACTTGCCATAGCATTCGGTCAATTCCTTATCTGAATTCTATTTTGTCTAGAACTATGAGCGCAATCTCATTCCTGTAAAACTTGCAGTTTAGGACAGGTTGAAAATGCAAGGGAGCACTTATTTTCGCTGGGTCAGAAACCAGATCAAGCCACGTTGCAGAAGTTGCAGGCAGTGGCGGAACATATCAACAAATGCACTGACGCCCGGAGACTTGAAGATTGGACGGCTATGTTAAAAGAAGCTGAGGCAGCAACTACTTCTGGAGCTGATGCATCTCCTCAGGTAAAGCATCTTTAGTGGTCACATTCTGTGACGAATAGGTGAATGAAAATTCAAGTGCTGATATTGAATTCACAGCTATTTGCATGTCAAGCGGAAGCTCATTTGAAGCTACACCAATTGAAGGATGCTGAATTGTGGATTTATAAAGCTAGGATGTATGAGCCATCTGCCACAGCACGCCAGTCAAAAAAATTTGGAATGCTCTCTGAAGCATACGTATTCTTTGTCCAAGCTCAGATTGACAGCACTCTTGGAAAGTGAGTTTATCACTTATCAGTATTGCATAGGTTGTAATATAAAAATAAAAGAGGTTCAGCCATATTATGAGAGAACTGATCATGAATATCTGCAGGTTTGATGATGCGTGTACTGCCATTGAAAGAGCTGCACGAATTGATCTTCAAAGTGCTGAAGTTACTGGTAAACTCAAAAACATGAGGCTGGTGGGTAAAGCTCGTACTCTTGGAAACGAGCATTTTAATTCTAAAAGATATGCACAAGCTTGTAATGCTTATGGGGAAGGGCTCTTGCTTGATTCTTCAAATTCAGTTCTCTACTACAATAGAGCAAATTGCTGGTTTAAACTTGAAGAGTGGGAAAAATCTCTGGCTGATAGCAACCATGCTCTCTTTATCCGGCCACAATATACTAAAGCTCTTTTCCGAAAAGCTGCCTCAAATATCAAGGTGTGACATAAATTGGTTCTTTTTA
>JAJOOO010008847.1:0-37947 GCA_029582685.1 Solanum piurae
TTCACTCTAATTAATTTTGAATTGAAGTAGTGATTATTGATCGATCAGTAATCATTTTGAGGACACAAGTCAATAAAGACTTGGATCATAAAATGAAGTGTCATTGTGTTGCTTCACTTTTACATATGAAAATCAAATGTACTCACGAATGAAATGTAAACCTACTATTTAACTACTAAATTGACCTTCCAGTAGGCAAAAGTAAATAAGCGAATCACTGGCTGTAATTGAACTTGTGTCAAGAAGTCGTATAGAAAAGAACTACATGATTTTTTCTTTTTGAAATATTCTTGCTGCAAAATTTTGTTCATTTTTTTCTAATTCTTATTCGTCTCATGTTATAGTGAAGAAAAATCTGGTAGAGAGTAGAAGTTGCAATTGTTAAAAGCTTTGAAAACATTCAGTGTAGCAAAGACAGGATTAGTTTCACAGCTGGTGAGGAAACTAATTAAAATCATAAGAATTGTTAAAGTTGGATTGTGCCTCTATTCTAATGCATCAATTTTGTTTTCATTTTTTTCTTATGGAAAGTGACTTGTACTCTAGATTTGAATGGAAGTTTAATACTCCTTTTAATTGTGATATGCTATCTCCTTTGGTGAATGTTCTTGAATGGTTTAGCAGCACACATTTTTCCTGTTAAGCATATTCTCTCTAAATTTACATTTCAAGTTTGATGAAAAACTAATCTTCTTTGTGAGTGCATTTCATTTTTGCTTGTTGCTTTAAGCTCACTAGATATCTTTATTTGCTTACAACTTAATTTGTTTACTTTTCAAATATATATAAAGCTTTAGCATTTTTGTTCCACTTAGTATACTTAATTCTGCCTGTAATGATGTAGGCTCGGATCATTGACATTTAAAGTCCATAATAATGTGAAATACTCATTTATGAATTTGGCTTACTCTGAGGGACTATGACTGAAGTTTCGGATGAAGTAAAGGAAAATTAAAGGCAGTGAAAATACTCATTAGTGAGAGGTTATAATATGTAATCTTACATTCATTTTTTGCCGAGTGTCATATTATATGTTTCAAGTATTTAGTTTGTTTATAATTTAAGACTGTAGAACACATGTTGATTATAAACACTAGCTTTCTCTACTCTTGTGTATTTGATATGTCATCATTTGAAAGAGAGAGTTCGTATATTTAAAGAAGAGACTCAATTAGATCATACATTGTCTTATTTTCATTGCTTAGGACAAAATATATAATAATATTCTTACTGCAACTTTTAAGTTGTTCTTCATAATTTTGAGAAGACATATATATATTCTATAGACTGCTTCAATCAGGTGGCACCTCATCGAATTAAAGATTTTATACAAAAAGTTATTTTAGCCTGAAGGGGTTTTTGCATTAAACCATAGAGCTATCTTGTTTCTATACTCAAGTTTGTAGCTATGACAAATCCCTTTTGTGTATGCTGCTAATTAAATAACTTGCCCATCTAGTCTAGCTTATTTAGAAGTGGGAGTAGGGAAAGACAAACAAGGGCAAATAGGTAATTCTAATGTTAACTTTGGGGTAAATTTGTAAATTAACTTTTCACATGTGTATCCAATTTATGCTTTCTTTCATTGTTCATCGGTAGAATCTACCGTATGCTCTAAGATTTGTTCTTTCACTGGGTTGTAAAAGAGCATGTTATGTCTTGGAAGATAAGACAACATGTAATGACTACCGGAATAAATATAAGAGTTGTGAGGAAACACTACAATTGAGATAATTACTACTACTACTTCTTAAGAGGACCTGTGAAAGCTAGAATAGTCTGTATAGTTGTGAGTATGAGGAGTATGATGGCTGCCACTGTTGAAGCTCCTATCCAAGGACTACTAAAATAATTGTGCTTCAAATTTGCCTTCATTCTGTTCCATGGTTTTTCACTATATTCAATTGCTTGTCTGAATTCCAGATCGTAATAGAAGTTGGGATACCTCGTGACGACCCCATTTCCGATTTTGTTGAAGAGGCTAGCCACGTTTTTGTCCTCTCCCATCAAGTTCACTATGATTCCTTTCTTTCGAAGCAAATTCACATCTTTTTCTGAGTCAATAAGATGATCCATGAAAATAGCATAATCACTGAAATATTTAGGTTGTACATCAGATGATTGTTGCTCATAAGCAATGAGATTTCGCAAGAGGATTTCCGTATCAAGTTCGACTAGTAAACAAGGAATTGTCATCAATCCACTCTCAAACTTTATATCCAATAAACTTGTCATACCACTGACCTTTGCAAAGCTAACTCCAGCTTCGGAAAGCTCCGTTGCATTTGGCATAACCTTATACGTTATTTTATAATTTGACTTCTCCTTGGGATTAATCTCACTACATGAAAATATGTGTAGTAGATGAAGAAAATGTTTGATATTTCCAACATTACATTCCGTCTCGCAAAACAATGACCAAGTCCTTTTTAGCATGCGACCGAAATAGATACACACATTATTCACCAATATCACCAATGATGATTCGTTAACTTGCTTTGTCATGGAATGAAGCTTGTTGACGACAAAGAAAGGAAGTTGGTTTTCTAGTAACATCAAGTCGAGAAATATGTAACTTGCACGATCATCAATGATAATCTTGGCTTCTCCTTTTGGACCCATTTCAGAAAGCTCTCGAATGAACTCAACTACAAAACAACCATCAAGCAACAACATTGCGAGAAAATCATAATTCCCCTGCTGTTTTATATCTCCGTAACACTTTTGTGCTTCCTCCTTTAGTTTATGCAATTCACTGATGCAATTATTCAAATCAAGCCCCTCCTTCCGTCCAAGAAATCGTCTTAGGTACAATAGTTTGTGCTTTTCCATTGGATCAAGTCGAGGATTTTCCTTATGGTAAGGACCAATAGAGACCATCTTTGGTGTATAAGCATCTGGATTTGATTCACGTAGCCCCACATTTACTTTGTATATGATATACGATTCAGTAGATGAATTGTCTAAATACTTAAACATATCATCAATTATGTTGTTTGTTTCCTTTATCTCCAACAAATCATGCTCTTTCCTCCTTTCTATCTGTACAACGGAGAAGAGTAAGAAATTTAAAATGTTTATTACAAGTACTATGCAATAAGCAAGTGATTACATATTCTTTTAATACTAACAACTTTGTGTTCTAGATTGGATATTGTTAGGGTATAGATTATTAACCATGTATTTAGATATACTATATTATAGCAATTGTGATAATTAAAAGTCTAAGTGGGAGATTGTTGAGATATATACTATTAACCATATGTTTAAATATAGTATTTATTATAGAATAATTATTTATTCAGTTTTAATAGATCATATATTTGTTTATTGTGTCTATTTACTTATATATTAGATGATTTAGTGTATAGAGTTTTAGCTTATATATAGAGAATTAAATCATCGGTTCTTATAAGTATAAAAATTTTGTTCACAATCTGAGATGGAAATTGGACATGCCATCAGTACGATTGTAGCACAAGATTATATATAATTTATCTTGATTATGGGAACGGTATAGTTCCAACTTCTTGTGCTAGTACATTTTGTATGTATCGAACGGGACCGAGTAGAGATAGTTGTTTTAGACTGACTGACAAAAACATATTTTCTAAACTGTTAAATGTACTTATAATCTTAATCCTAATATAACTATTATGATCTGTATATATTAATTATTGTTCTGATTTATTAAAATGTGAGATTCTGAGATGGGTCAATATGTCTGATAGATTGAATGATAATAATATATATTGGTGAAATAATAAGTTAAATGATGGAATTTATTTCTCGTTATAGAGATTGATTGATATGCCTTTTTGAGAAACTTATAAGTTTTCATCGTGTCAAACCTTGTAAGTGGATTTATGAATCCGACACATGAAATAAGTTAAGTAGTGCTCTATAGGAAATTAATCATTGAATTAAATTCGTCAGTAATTTAATTTATTGATTAGTATATGTAATCTTAACATGGAGAATTACATAAGTGTTTAATGGGGAATTTCGAAATATAAATAGAGGAGTGCAATTACAAATTTCTAGTGGAATGATTTGTGTAATTTATTATGGTAAGAATAATACAAATTAATTATTTGAAATTATTTCCATAATAGGAAGCCTCAGTAATTAATTTTGTGGTCCCTACCGTGCTCATATTTAACTAGAACTCAGAATCCTATTTCTATGAAAAAAGGAAGAATAATGTGGGTTTTTCTGGTTTTCTAGAAAAACTAGGTTTTCTAGTCCTTTATGGATTAAGACCATCTCCAACCCCACTCTATTTTACTCTTCATTCTCTATATTTGGAGAGTAAAATAGAGAATTGAGTCTCCAACCACTCTCTAAAAAGCTCTCTATTCACATTTTTATTATTTTAATACTATTTCTACTATTTGTAACTAACATATTATTTTTCATATAAGGCTATTAATTAAATTTCTAATATTCATAATTCTTTTTAAATATAATATAACATTTAAAAAAAAGTATATTATGTAGTATATACTACTTTCATCCCGAATTAACAATATTTTAAATATATTTTTTTCAATTTCCGTCCCTTTAAGTGATAGTTTGATATTATTATTGATTTTCACTATGAAGAATGCACAAATTTAAATGATAAAATGAATATTTTAATTTAAAAATACAATAGATGACATAATAATTCAAATACAAGATAACAATACAATACATACCATAATGATTTTTAAAATCACAACAATAATTTAGTAATCCGGTAGGTTGTTTTCAGATTTAACAATATTCGGAAAAAAGATAGTGTATGATCTAGAGAATTATTGTGTTTGTGATTGCGGTTGTGCTTGTTGATTTCTTTTTTTAATTTTTCGTAGTTGTTCTTTAAAATTTAGAATAAAATATAATTTTATACTGAATAAAGATTTTTTTAATAATTTTATATTACATGAAAGTTATATAGGATGATTATTTTGAAAAAAGAAAGAACATGTTCATATTATGAAATAAGAAAATGAAATAGAAATAGAAATAATAATATAATATTGAAGAGATAGAAGGAAATTCTTTTTTAGAGAGTAAAATAGAGAATTGGGTTGGAGTTGATTGTCTGAAAAAATAGAGAACTCTATATTTGGAGAATAAAATAGAGTGTAGGGTTGGAGATATCCCTTCATTGGATTCTCCTAACCTAGAAAATACACGAGTTAGTTTTCTATTCGATATTTTCCCACCAAAGTATTGAGGAAGTTCGTATGTGAACTTGGGATCACTGTAGAAGACCATATATATCGTCTATCTTGTGGATTCGCTTGAAGGTCTGTCTAACTTGAGGATTTTCTTGAAGGTATCTGCTCACGCTTCAAGAGATATTTATCGAATTAACTTTCAGTAAGTTTATGTGTTCTAGCATAAACGTTATTTGGTTATCTATTATTCATGTAAGCAGTAAAATTCTGATATGCTTCCAATGTGCACATAGTTTTTCAACAAATATATCTATAGTTTAAAAAAAGTGGTACATGTATACCTTCCTTGTTTAACAAATTATGCATATTTATCCTTTTCGTTAACATGATGAATAAAAAAAAGTAATCTTAAAAATGGTGTTTTTTTTTAAAATTTTAAAATGTCTACGTACCTCACCCAATACTTTCTTTACTCCTCCAGACCCAACTCAAATTAAAAACCCAAAAGGTATAAAATCACGGTTAGAAAATAATAGTCTCAAACATTCTATATTTAATTGCTAAAAGAACAGTGGGCTAATGAAATAAAAATAAATTTAAATAGTTGAGAGAGACCTCATTTATTTTAGTTTCAATGGAGTGTGACATCCCTCTTTCTTCAACGGTAATTCCTACAAAAGACACATTCTTTTTTATTTCAATTCATAGATACATAGGAGAGGCAGAGTTGCGTTATGGGTTGAGAAACTAACAACACAAATAAAAAAAGAACACACAAAATAGTAACCTATCGTGAATTTGAATTAATTAAACTCTAAAATAAAGTAAGTATCAAATTAAACATGAAATGAGGATAATAAAATAACGATAACTAAGAATCTCTTAAACAAAATGATTATCCATTTGAGTCATATCCTTCAACTTGAGGTATAAAATAATAATATAATAAATTGATAGTGTTTTAGCAAAGAACGAGAAAATGCAGAAAATTACCTCTTTGGTTTGGTTGTTTCTTCTTTTGTTCTACTCAACTCTTGCTTCTCCTCGATTTTTCATTGCTATGAAGTATCTATTATATAGAAAGAAAGAAAAAAAAAATACAGGTAATTAAAGATACTATCTAGATACATGTAGGGTAGGGGGTGTCAATGTTAGGTTCGATCGATTATTTTATAAAATTTGTATTATATCAATTTTTGATTATTTTGCTTTACATCATTAAAATTAAACATTCAAATTCTCTTTGACACCGATTATATTTAGTTAATTTTTATAAAAAAATTTTTTGTTAAAACGTTATAGTAAGAATGTTTGGAGGACACAAATTACGGTAAAAAATTAGTAGGTAGGAGTGCGGCTTATATACTAATATTAGTAAGAACTACATTTTCTTGTTGTCGTTACTAGTAGTCATAGGACGATTCTTGTAATTTCTTATTCTTCGCTTTTTATATAGTTTCATATAGTTTATTTTTTTCTAAATTGTTTTTATGTTGAACCGAAGATCTATCGAAAATAACATCTTTATCTCAACTCTGAGGTAGATGCAAGGTTTGTGTATATTCTATCCTCCCAAACCCCAGTTGTGTTGTTGTTATGTAAGAGTCACAAGTAGAAGCTAGAACACGATACTAAGTATACTTTCATAAAATTTTGATAAAAACTCTTTAAACGCTTCTACAATTTAAAAAGTGATGAATCAAAGAAATAAGAAAGACGACAATGATAGAGATCAATTTCAAGAACTGAGTCAATTAAAATTAAGTATCTAATAAGAGAATTTTAAATCATATGGAAAAAAAGATATCTAATTTTTGTGGCCTTTCAATACAAAAATGCTCTTTGCCGACAATAATTTTCTTTTGAAAAAATCCGTTGACTCACAAGTCAATGACTATATATATTCCGCGATATTTCACTATTAAGTACGAAAAAAGAAAGTTAGGTGCAAAATTAATATTACAAAAGTAGGGTAGTTGAGTAGGTGCATTAATATCACAACAAAGTAAAAATATATTATTTCATTAAGCTCTAAGACTATTTTATTTCGAGGTCTCCTTTTGGGTAAATTAATTGTATAGTACATGAGTAGGAAAAGGACGATAAAAAGTATTCTAGTCATTTTTATCAAAATCAATGCACAACTTGGTCATTATTTAACACTTACATGTAACTTTCCTTCTCTTTTAGAAACAAATATGGTACTTTATTCACACAAATTCAATAGTTTTCTCATTAAATTAAATTTCACATGATCTGTTGGTAAACACTATTTACAAGCTGTTTAATTACAGTTACTCCTACCGACTTATATAAGTTGTCATGATTATCAAAAAATAAATATTTCAACTTACTATTTTATCAAAATCAAGATTAAATTAATTATTTTTTCCCATTTAACCCTTTAATATTTTATATTCTTAAAATAAGATTAACTTAGTTGTCCTTGTTAAAATGACCATCTATAGTTAATAATATTATTTTTATTTTCCTCTCGTGTGGTAACAATGTCCTTTATATCACCCCCAAAATGAACTACCTTACGAAAAAAGGAGATATATACGATGCAATGCATAGTTATAAATGCAATGCAATGCATAGTTATAAATGCAACGAATATGGGACGGAAGGAATAACATTATAACTCTAAGACGACTTAGAATTAAGAGGTCAACCGAATATTAAAGCTTCCCTTTTCACTTTATATCAATATCTAGTTTTATTGTTCATTTTTTTTAGATAATTAGATAGTTACTATCTCCGTCCCATAATAGATGGACACTTTCTATTTTACATAATAATTAAGAAATTATTAATATATTAATTAACTTTATTATTTTTTCCTTTGTTCATATTAATTAGCCTATTGAAAAAATAAATTATGAATCTTCAAAATTTCTTTAAATATCCAAAGACCATAATAATTGTAGAGATAAAATGAGAAAAAATTAATTAATTCTATCCTGATTTAATAAATGATCAAATAATGTGATAAATATTTTTAATAAGATGTCCATCTAATATGGAGCGAAAAAAGTATTATATAGTGTTATATTCCCAGATATTTTACTTTCAGGGCAAATAGAAAGTTAGGTGCAGAAATTATTTTTTACAAGTTGTCCACCATTAATAATTTGGAGAAGAGTCTAAAATGTCCCTCAAGTATTTGAATTAGTACAAAATTACCCTCCATCCACCTATCAGCTCTAAAATATCCCTGACGTCCACCTTTCGGTTAAAAAATACCCTCGATGTAATCCTTTGACTCATATTTGTCCTTATTTTTAATAGCTCCCTTAAAGTAAAATTATTAAATATTTTTGTATTATATTGTTTAATGTGATTGGTCCAAATTTAAACCCTTCTCAAATAAATAATAAAAATGATATTTTCAAAAATTCTATTTTTCTATAAAATCACTTATGATTCATATTTTAACCCGATACACTTGAAAATAATATTGAAAAAATAATTAATTTCATGATATATTTCTATTGGCCTATTTTAAATCGACCCCAATTTATTATAACATAATCCAACTCATAAATGGGGATCCAACTAAAATCCATACTTACCCCGACTGATTGTCCATCTAAATTTTTATTTTTTTTATTAATATAAAATCTTCTCTCAATTGTCCAAATGTCTTGTTCATTTTCTCTTTTATTCCTTTTTGTAATCTCTTATTTTTAATTAAATAGGATATCCGGGACTCAAACTTGAAATGAACTCACATATTTATATTCTTTTAAATAATATTATTGTCATGATGGGATGAGGGTGGGGATAAGAGAAATGATTATTTTTATTCTTTTATTTTTAATTTTGGGTACACACAAAAGAAAAATGTAATATTTGTATATATTTTAATTAAGTCATCTTTTATTGAACTAATTATTTATATATGAATGCATCGTTATTTTCCTCCTTTTTTTCTCTCTTGTTTGTCATAAATTAAAAATAAAATTAAAATGGTGGACAAGATTCAAATAGAAAAAAAAGTGAAAGAGATAGAAAGTGAAGGGCCAGGGAGGGAGGAAGTAGAGAGTAGATTTCTAACCTTTTTATAATTTTAAATTTACTATGAAATTCAAAATCAATTCAATCATGTGAGTTTATATATTAAGTAATTTCAAATTATTTTTAACGCCTAAAATGCCCTTAAACTATGAGATTTGGAACAATATTACCCTTCATCCACCTAATGAGTATGATCCGTTAGACATAAGGGTATTTTTGAGCCAAAAGGTGGACGTAAGAGATATTTTAGGGCCGATAGGTGGATGGAGAGTAATTTTGTACCAATTCAAATACTTGAGATAATTTATTACTACATACAGCTCATGCACTGCATCCCTATGTCCAGAATTTATAATTACAAAATAAAAATTAAAGAAAGAAGCTCGTTTTTTAAATGCTTTCGTCCTCTTTTGATGTATTTTCCTTATGTTGTTTTACTTGATTTCTATATATATTAAATAAAAATAAATTATTTTATTTATCTATTTTAACTAATCAAAAGATTTTCATTACTTTTCTTTTTATTATTTTTAATGATTATAAGAGAAGCGTCAAATTAACATGAATTTCTTCATCAAATAATATGAAAGAGTGAAGAAAGCTATCACTTACGTCTCCGCATTTCCACCAAATCACAGTACTCTCCTTTAAATGTTGTATCAATATTTATAAGTTTAATAATTAACAGGATAAAATGTAAAAACTTATTCATATTTAATATTTATAACAAGTCAATAAATAAATAATACGTTTTTGCATATAATTTTTTAATATTTATCCATAGTCCGTTTTGCACTATGTGCAAATACTCATGTCACTGGAACGAATGGGTCATTTCTGTTACGACAATGGCAGGGTTGAGCTCAACTATTAATAGATGGCATGGATGAACTTTTTCTCAATGTTCGATGACATATTTGAATTTTTTTGACTAGTTGTTTTGGTGATGTGGACCTCTAATAAAAGACGCATGTGGACAAAATCCTAATCGTTAAAGAATAATGGCACAAATGGATTTAGACATAAAGGCAGTGCCTGACACAAATGAGTCTTTTCTCAAAGTTCGATAGGATATTTGAGTATTTTTCCTTAGCACGCCACCAATTGAAACTCAAGGAAATTTCCATCTTCAGCTAGTCGATTATGGACTCCCCTAGTAGGGCTCCATATGAACAATAATGAGAAAAATGCTCTGCTCCCTTACATGCATAGTCCTTTTTTATTCGCGAAATGTATCTTATTACATACTTCGAGAACAAACTAATTAAAGATTTAAAATTTACCTCAAATATACTATTAATGCAAAAAAAATTACCTCAAATAAAAATATGGATTAAATAAGCTAATTTTATAAATATGAGCTGAAATTATTAGCTTTAGTCCTACCCCGTAATGGAGGTGAGACACAATATTAAGCTCATCAACACACAAATTGCATAATGAGGAATCACTTGATGAGTCAACAGTTGTGTTACATAGCTACAACAAAGATTACTTATTAACATAACCGGTAAAAGCCAGAATAGTCTGTATAACTGTGAGCACAAGAAGTGTAATAGCTGCCACAGTTGAAGCTCCTGCCCAAGGACTCTGAAAATAGTTGTGCCTCAAACTTGCCTTCATTTGATTCCATGGCTTTTCACAATGTTGAATCAATTTACTGCATTCTTTTATGTAATAAAAGTCTGTGATTACCACCCCGTCTGAAAGTTTCTTGAAGATGCTGGCCACTTCTTTGTCATCTCCCATGTCCTTAAGGATGATTTTGTTTTGGCGAAGAAAATTCACATCTCTATGTGATCCAATAAGTTGAGTCATTAAATGTGCATAATTTGAGAAATAAGGATATAGTTCTTTTGAAGTATGTTGCTCAAAAGCTATCATATTTCTCATGAAGGTTTCCATAGTATCGTCGATCGCAAAACACGGGATTTTCATTAATCCCTTCTCGAACGTGATATCGAATAATGATGTTTTATCCTCATTATTTTCTTCCACAGATCCTATTTTTAAGAAGCTAACTCCAGCGTCAAAAAGCTCTCTTGCAGTTGGAATATGATAGCATTGCCAAAATTTAAGATGAGGGGGGATTTGTTTTGATAATTGCAAACTCATGTTGCCACAGAAACTGATCTTGCAACACTGGTTTTGCGTGTTAGCATCCATGTTTTGTTCAACTTTCTCACCTGAAGGGCGACAAAACATGTGTACCACATCAAGTAAATGGTCGAATCGTTTTGTTATACCTTGAATTTCTGATTTGGGTATGAATTTCACCTTTGGAAAAGTATTGAGTAAGGTGTCTCTCACCATATACAACAAGTTCTCTTCATTATGAGGTGGTGTCATGCGATAAAGTCTGACAAGCACAAAGAAAGGGAGTTGGTTTTCTAGTAACACCATGTCTCTACATACTTGACACTTCATCCATTCCAATTTGATGATGTTGTTTTCTTTTTCCTCATCTTTCCAGCACTCTCGAATAAATTCAACCACAAAACAACCATCAAGCAACAACATTTCTGAAAATTTGTCAACAATATCACTGTCAAGGTTATCGCCATAACACTTTAGAGCTTCATATTTCAGTTTATCAATTTCAGTAATGCAACTTTCCACATCAAGCCCCTTTTTCCGCTTGAGAAATCGTCGTAGGTACAACAGTTTGTACTTTTCCATGGAGCCAAGTTGAGATTTTTTCTTGTGGTAAGGACCAATGGAGATCAACATTGGTGTATAAGCATCTGGATTTGATTTCCGTAGCCCCGCATTTACTTTGACTATGGCCGCAAAGTTGATGCATGTATCGTCCAAATGCTTAAATCTTTCATTAAATATTTGATTTGTGGAACTCTTTGTTTGTAACAGTACAACATTTGTTTCCGGATGATCCTCTTTCCTCTCTTCATCTATCTGTAATTAGTGGAAAAGAATCATAATAATCGTCTTTAAGAAATAAAATAATAATATCTCTAACAGTTTTATAAGTGGCATTCTGCATTAATTAATTGTCTTTCTTTCCCAAACACTCTCACTTCTAGGGGGTTGTGCATCGGTCGGTTTGGTTCGGTTTTATATATTATCGGTTTGTTTATCAGTTTCGATTTTTAAATACGCTAAACCAATAAGATATTTTTATCGATTTTTGGTTTAGGTCTTTAACGGTTCGGTTTCGATTTAACCAATAAGAAAATACTTATAAAACAAATATATGGCTTATTATCCGATATTTGACGCAACAAGACAATAATGTAACTTTATAGAACACTCATAAAATAGAAACAATAGTAACTAACATGAAAAGACCTATATACAAGTGCAATACAAAGAGAAATTAAGAGGAATAAAGTTCTTACTTTAGGTTTTGACGTTTTGTATAATGTGATGTTGTAAACTCTTGTGAAGTGTGAATTGAAGGCTAAAAGGCAAATACAATAACTAATAGCAATAAACCAATAATATTTTTTTCAATTCAATTTATTGATCGGTTCAATTTTTACACACCCTTACTCGTCTCCCCTATCCACCTATCCCCTTCCCCCTCCCACCACCCACCCCTGACCCCAACTCCCTCCCCCATCAACCCCCACCCTTATAGTGTTTGCCCAGAGTCTACAGCTCTAGTAGGACAATAATTTTACAATCTCTTGAAATTCATGCACTAGCAAAATATAGGGTACAAAAAGAAATTAAATATTTAATTGCCAAAAATTAGTAGGCTAATGAAATCAAAAACAAATTTATATAGTTGTGAGAAAGAGAGACCTTATCATTATTAATTTGAGGAATAAGTGGAATTTGGTCATCTGTTGGGGTTATTTGATCAGTGGAGTGTGTCATCTCTCTTTCTTCAATTGCAATTCCTATAAAAGACACATTCTTTTTAATTTCAATTCATGTTATTACTAATCCAAAATAATATATTCATTGTAAATTTTGATTTGAAAAGAAAAGACAAAGCAATAAAAAGAAAATTATATAGCATCAACTCTCATGTTAAGTGTCTACTTGTGCAAATTCAAAATGGAAGAGCATAGATTTCAGATGAGACCAAGTTAAAGAACATAATTATGTGTTATGCCTTAATTCAATGGAAAACACTTATATTCTCCTTTTTTATTTGTTTGTCTTACTTTCTATTTTTAGTCCATTTTAAGAAGAACATTTCTTTCATTTTTTGGTGATTCTTTAGTTCTAAGTTTTCACATGATATGTTTACAACCGAAAAATTAAAGGGCACTATGGTACATTTTACACATTTTTAGTTTAAGACTATATGAGATTCAGAAAGCTCTTTACTTTCTTAACCTCTACATCAAGTATAAAATCAGACAAACACTTTGAAACATACACTACTAAGAAGTAACTATTTTTTCATTGAAATTTTCTATTGAAAAAAGTTCCGTGACTATTTTCACAAATATTTTAATCCAATCAATGAAAAATAATAATAATATTTTCACACATTTTAGTGTTTTAGTGAGAATTTATTTTTTCAGCGAGCTAATTCGTTAAAAAATGAGTGGGAAAATCTTACTTTGGTAGAGATGTTGTAGGACTCTCTGAAGCATGTAAGTTGTTATAAACAAAAAAAAAAAAAAAACAGAAGGTGATTTAAATTTGAAACAACAGAAACAAAAACAATTGTGTTTTTTCATATTTTCATTCACTTTTCCCTTTACACTATAAAATATTATGTAAATCATGGCATTCAAATTGAGACAAAGAATAAAGAGTAATAGTTTAGCATAGATCAAGAATATTTAGAAAAGGAAATACCTCTTTGCTTTGGCTGTTTCTTTTTTTTTTTGGTTTGTTGTTTCTATAAGACAGGTTACCTGTAAATTTATAAGAGAAAATGTGATCAAATATTCATATGTAATATAATATAATAATATTTAATATGTGGTCTTGTTTTGATCTTTCAACACACAAAATATTGTTGGCCACTGATGAAAAGATAAAGAGAAGTCTGATGACTCAACAAGTCAATCATTTTGATGTGGAATTCTATAGCAAATATATGTGCATATACTTATTGAGAATGTATTTCATTATTATTATTATACACGCGGATATAATATATTCCGTTACTGAGATATTGTATATGTGTTAATACACTTAAGAGAACGTGAATATAATGTATTTCACTATTATACATATATTATATGCGCGAATACAATATATTCTATCAAAATATTATTATATGAAAAAAAAATTCTTACTTTAATTTTACTCAACTTTTAAAAAGTAGTTTACATCACAAAGCAAATCAGCCAACTCAAAAGTTGAAAACACAACATGTGAACACAAATCTTGATAACAATTTTTTTTTGTCTTCTCTTGTTGTTAATGGAATTTGAAGTTTGATATAAATAAATTATTAGAAAAGAGAGATTGAACAAGCACTGCTACTTTGATTTTTGACAATATCAATTTTCAATCAACAGAAGTATTATAAAAGACATTGAAATTTTTTGACAATATCTCTTCTTGACAATAACTATTTCCTCATGCAATAGTTAGCAGTTAAAAGCACAACATTTTTTTTTTACTTTTTACTGATGACCCATAGCTCACTCATGCAATAGTCAGTAGTTAAAAGATTCATCAACTTCTCCCAAAATGATATATAAATATTGATACTTCTATTACCTTAGTGAACAAAAAAAATCTTTGTAGCAGGCCAGATCAAGGATTCGCTTAGGACTAACAATTGTTCTGAGTGTTGGCCACGTTAAGAATGTAGGCTCTCGGGCATGACAATTTCGCCTTGGTTATTGTTTTGTGATTGGAAACCAAATACTCCTTAAACAAACTTTTCACATGTTATTTGCATAATACTGATGGCTTTCTACAGTGAGAGATCAATAAAGCTCAAGTGGAAAGTTGCTTAGAATCCACTATTTTTCTTTCAACTCTAATTTTCTAAAAGAAAATAGGAAAAAGCCATCAAAGAAGTATATACAAGGAAGCCAAATGGTCTTGGATGGTAAGTTATATAGGGGAATAAATATTTTTTCCCTTTATATAGAATGTGATCGTAAAGATATGGCATCTGCGTCTAATTAACTCAACATCAAAAGCTAGCTTTTAAGGGGAGGATTATCCAAGTCTATATAAACAAATCAACATTCAATTCCCCGACCAATATAAGACTTTTACACACTCTAACACTCCCTTCATGCCCAGGCCCAATTGAAGCGTGGACTGGGAGCCCAAAAATCATCCCAAAAGCCAATCAGCTTAGCTTGCCATTGAACAACCAAGGCTGAGAATCTCTCTATAAAAGATAATAACTTTTTCAATTCAGAATATTTATTGGAAACAGCCACCCTACCTCATACAAGGTAGGATAAGGTCTGCGTACACCCAGCCTTCTCAAACCCTATAAATAGAATCACACTAAGTATGTAATTGTTGTTGTAATTCAAAAATTGATCAATTCAATTTCGCCATTGAAAAAGCACTTAGCATAGAATGAATAAATGATATCACACTCATAAGTTATAAAGTGTCTTATGTAATAGTTGTATATCTTGAGATGCCTGCGTTGCGACCGATAATATGTTAAATTTATCGGCTCATTTGTTTTTTATATATAGATACTTGAAATAAGCTAATTAATATTCAACTATAAAATCCAATACAAAAAGATTTAATGAAAAGCTCATAAGCTCATCAACACACATGCAAATTCCATACATGAAGTTGTGAGGAAACACTAATAAAAACTATACGTACTTATTTAAAAGCACATGTGAAAGCTAGAATAGTTTGTATAGTTGTGAGTAGGAGGAGTATGATGGCTGCCACTGTTGAAGCTCCTACCCAAGGACTACTAAAATAATTGTGCATCAAATTTGCCTTCATTCTGTTCCATGGTTTTTCACTATATTCAATTGCTTTTATGCATTCTTCATTATAATAGAAGTTGGATTAAACACGGACCCCATTTCCAATTTTGTTGAAGAGGCTAGCCACGTCCTTGTTCTCTCCCATCCAACTCTCTATGATTCCTTTTTGGTGAAGCAAATTCACATCATTATCTGAGTCAATAAGATAATCTATTAAAGTTGCATAATCACTGAAATATTTTGTTTCTACATCACAAGATTGTTGCTCATAAGCAATGAGATTTCGCAAGATGGTTTCCGTATCATCATCGACTTGATATCAATTAATTGTTTATGTATTTTAATCAAATCGAAAACTAATTTTGTAAAGTTGAGAGAGACCTTATTATTTTCAGTTTGAAGAAGCAGTGGAATTTGATTATCTATTGAGGTAATCTCAATGGAGTGTGCCATCCCTCTTTCTTCAATTCTAATTCCTACAAAAGAATGTCAAAATTCATATTATTATTATTAATTCAAAGCAATATATTCATTGCAAAAATTGATATGAAAAAGAAAAGACAACAATTAAAAGGTAAATTATATAACATCAACTCTCATGTTACTATATGAAAAGAACTTAATTTACTATGTATTGTCAAAACTTCTAGAAAATAATAATAATTTGATCTAAGTAAAAATAAAAGATTCGGATGTCTCTTTCATTTTCTGGTAACTTGCTAATTTTAACTTTTCACTTGACATATTTACGATCAAAAGATTAAAGAATACATATTATATATTTCAGTTTAAAATTATAAGATTCAAAACTCTTTTTACTTTTTGTATCAAATAAAAAACGGACAAACGAAACAGAAACACTACTAAAAAGTCACTATTTTCCCATTGAAATTTTTTACTGCAAAATATTCAGTGGTTATTCTCACAAATATTTTGATTGAATCAATGTGAAAAGAAAAAATAGTATTAGTTTTATTAACGCATAAAATTTAGGAATTTTGTCAAGATTTTAGTGAGAATTTGTTTTTGCTACCATATGTGTTTTTACAGTAAGCTGGTTCGTTGGAAAATAAGTGGAAAATGTTTATGTTTTATAAAGCAAAATTCCCATTGATGTGCGGCAGAAAAAAGCTCTATTTTTAGCAAAATTAATAAAATGTTTTTCTTCCAAAAAAAAAATATTCTCATTCACTTTTCCCTTTACACTAGAAAATATTATGTAAATCATGTTATTTAGGCAAAAGAATAAGAATAATTGTTTAGCATAGAACAAAGAAAAATTAGAAAAGAAATACCTCTTTGGTTTGGCTGTTTCTTTTTCTTTATTTTTCCCCTTTTTATTGGATTGTTGTTTCTAATCTACGAGACAGGTCACAAGTATATTTTTTTAAAGAGAATATTAGATCAAATATTATTCATATATAATATAATAATATTTTAATATGTGGTCTTGTTTTGGTCTTTCAACACACAAATTATTGTTGGCCAATGATGGAAAGATAAGGAGAAGTCTGCTGACTCAACAAGTCAATCATTATTTAGTTTTCAAAAAAAAATAATCGAAGTCTATAGTGTGAGAAATTGACATGTTTGTTGTACACAGGGATAATAGAGAAGTACCCTAGACTAACCCTAGTCTATGACCGAAATCTCAGAGACACGGCATAACTAAATTAAGGTCTATCACCCCTGAAGCTTTTTTGTTTTTGTAATTTTATACATTTTTTTGGTTTACGTGACATTCAGACATCTCTCACGCGCCTCAACTACATGGAGTCACAAAGTGTGTCACGTAAACCAAAAGATATATATATATAAAATTATCAAAAAAATGAGTTCAGGAGGCAACACAACCTTAGTTTAATTGAGGTGTATCTCTGAGATTTCGATTATATAGATCTAGGGTACTTTAACTTATCTCTTGTACTATAATATAAACATACATCTTTTAAATTTCTAGCCTTTATATTAGAGTTTTGGAAATCATTTCCTTGATATATTCCATATGCATTTTTTCTACATATATACAGTGGACATGTCTCTTTTTAGGAAAAAATACGTGACATGAAAAATTAGGTATTATATTTATTTGAAATACCCATAGTTTAAAAGAATTACATAATTGAATGAGAGTTTGGAGTTCTATAGTGTGAATATAGTTAGGCAAGATGTATATACGTGTTGATATATATTTTTTAAGCACATGAATACAATGAAAAAAAAATCATTATTGTTACATACAAATATAAGATATAATGTATTTACTACAAAGATATTATATTTATCATAGTACACTTAAAGAACGCTTAATGTAGTATATTTTACTATTAATATGTACAAATACACTTATTATGTGCGCTAATAATCATTATATTTTGTAATTACGCAAAATCTCACTATGATTGATATCCCAAATTTCCCCTTTTTTTTTCCATGGGTATGAATTTGGTATAAGAGGAAGACATATATTAGCAACTCATGTATTATGTGTATTAGTTTATGAATATTTGGAATATATGTGATCAAATTTGTTTAATCTGTGGATTTATTGGTCAAGACCTATTAAATGATACTCATATTTTATTAAATGAAACACTTTATTTTTAAAAAGCAAATGACAGCTTTCTTTGAAATTTATGTGTCATGGAACAATAATTTAGGTTTATCTCTATTTAATTTGTCGGGCATATAAGTTCATAAATTTTTGAATTAAGTGTGACCGTTTATGTTTGAGTTCAAATTTTGTGGGTCCACTGATAACGATATCTATTAAATAATACTTATTATTATTGAAAGGAACCTATGGCTTTTTTTGAATTTATATGTCACGAAACAGTAATTTAGGTTTCTCTCATATTTTCTTATGTATCAGTCCATTAATTTTTTAGAATGTGTAGCATACTCTGATTGAGCTCAAATTTTGTAAGTCCATTGGTAACTCTACCTATTGAATGATTCATTGTTTTTGAAAAGGGGAAGCCTCATTTTTGGAGTTTATTTGTATGAAGAAACATAATTTCAAAATTATTCAATTTTCGTTTGTATTAGTTTATGATTTTTTAATGAATTTGTGTTCAACTTTGTTTGAGCTCAAATTTTATGGGTCCATTGGTGTCGATCTATATATTGTATGATACTCATTGATTTTGTAAGGTGCACGCCACCTTTTGATGAGAGTTTATATGTCACGACATAAGAATTTAGCATCATCAATTTATTTTTTTGTATTAGTTCATTACTTTTCTGAAATATGCATGTGTGACCGACTTAGATTAATCTCAAATTTTAAGGTCGATATATTGACTATTATTGACGACCTATTAAATGATATTCATTATTTTTGATAACTGTATGCCGCCTTTTAGATTTCATGTATGTGTTACTAAACAAGAATTAGGATCATCTTGGTGTTTTGTGTGTATTAGTTCATAAATTTTCTAAAATATGTGTGACTGACTCAAATTTTATGAGTCTATTGATGGCAGCTTATTGAATGATACTTATTATTCCCTTTTTTAAAGTAGGACACTTTTATGGAGTTTATGTGTGTCACTAGATATGAAGTCAAAAATTTGATAATTTTTTATGTGTATTATTTTATACATTTTTTGAATAATGTGTGACTAACATAGTTTGTACACAAATTTTGTGGTTTAATTTGTGACGACCAATTAAAGGATAGTTGTTGTTTTCGAAAGGCCAAAGTCCTTTTTCTGGACTTGACAAAATGACATCAAAATGGTTAGCTTTTTCTCTTACCTTTTTCTCAACTTGTAAAAGTAGGTTTACTATTGATCAGACAGCAAATCTGCCAACTCAAAAGTTGAAAACACCACATGTGCACACAAATCTTGATGATAAAACAAGTCAGCATGAGATTAAGAAATTTCAAAACCTTTACAGCAAATTAGGAAAGATCCAATCTTTTACTATTACTAGTAAATGGGTCCGCGCTTCGTTAGAACATTCTTCTTTAAAATTTATTAGAGTATAATTTTTCTTGTATTTTGATGTTATAGTATTCTTATATTAATCTATTTTTAAGAGTATGATGATTATTCAATTGTAGTTTACCATTTGTTTTATTAAAAGAAAAGTCAAAAGTACAAATCATAACATTATTTTCTCCTAGTTTACATAATTTCATTTTATAGATTCATTAATTTGTTTTTGAAATTTTATAATGGTTAGTTTATTTTTATCATCTATATGCATGGTTACATAGTGTCTTTAATTAGAGAGTCAAATAAATATTTTTCTCAATTTTCTTCTTTGCAAATTTCGTTAGTATAACACTATCAATTACTTTCAAAATATTAATTTTATATATATATATATATATATATATATATATATATATAATATAAAACTAATTTGTTTATCAAGAGCAAAGGTTCCATAATCATATGATATACCAATAAGTAATATGCAGTCATTATGTGTTTTAAAATTAAAATGCAATCTTCCAAAATCCAAATTTCATATGTAATATAGTTATGATAGTGTTTTGGAATTGAAGTTGTGCACAAACAAAACATTAAGGATCCTTGAAAAGGATGAAAGAGAAGTAAGGGATAATGGGAAAAAAGTTCAAAAAAGTAATTTGGTGTGAGAGAATAGTCATCATTGTGTGTCATATAATTGTAATTAATTGCTAGTTTTAATTCTATCATTTGACTTTCTATTTTTTTTTACTCCTATTAATGTTCACATTATTATGACAACAACAAAAAAACATATAAATTTTTAGGCTTGATTTATTGGAGAAGAAAAGATTTCTTTGGAGAATGTTATAAATAAATGTATTCTGTAAAAAGTTATTTGTGAATCTTCAGTAGTTGGATTTACATAGAGTCTGTACTAACAAATACTTACAACAATAACTTTACAGAAACATTAACAACAAAGTTTAAAACATGTACTCAAAAACAACAATTAATATTATAAGCATATAATTAATGATTGTAAAAAAACATACTAGTATCTGTAACTGTCACGCCCCGAGCCTAGACCCTGGACGTGGCCGGCACTCGAAGACCATTGCTGGCCCCCAAGCGAACCCTTGGCCTGGCTTTCTTAACTCAGCGAAAACTTACTCAACAGCATAACTCAATGCAATGTAAGGTTATAAAACAACCCAACTGATAATAACTGGCCAACAAGGCAACTCGAGTCTCAAAATAGAATATTTACATTTATACATGCATGAGAGACTCAATACTAACTGACTGACTGTCTATGAAGCCTCTATAATACTGAGAGGGATATTGGGACAGACCCCGCAACATCCTAATAAAGCAAAACTGAGAGAACAAAACAACTGAGTCCTCCGGAAAGCAAGAAGGCTCACCACTGACTCTGGAGTGCTCAACTGGATCAACGACGTGCTGGATGCTGATCCTGGGTACCTGCGTCTGCATCATAATAAGATGCAGGCCAACTGGCATCAGTACATGGAATGTACGAGTATGCGAGCTGGAAAGCTGAACCACAACTTAAGCTTGAAAGGAGTACAAGAGAAATACTTACCTTGACTCTGTTCGACTCATGAACAACTGAACTCATATATATAAGGTACTAAGACACATGCAATATATAAATAGCTTGTAAAACAGTATAAACAACTTAGTTCATTAATGATAAAACAATAACAAACTCAACTTTACTTATATAAAAGTAATATAACTTTTGTGGGAGGTTCTGTAACCGACAATCACCACTATGAGCCCTAGTGATGATACAACGTTTTACCTCACGTTGCCCGAGGACCATCCTATACCTTGCCGTGATATAGGAAGCTAACTTTACTAAGTGGATCCACTAGCTTAAATTTCGTGATCATCTAAAAAGTCTGACCCGAGAAATCCCATGTTGGCGCATAGTTCTTATGGAGAGTTGAGTTAATATGAACTCTTGTCCCCAATTCGGTGCTCAATACTACTCCCAAAAATACTTTGGCTCATAAGTGTCTTTAAACACATCTTGCTTTTGTTTGAGATAATTACTCAAAAATCTAGCCCGAAGGCTCACTTGGAATCGATGTTCCTTCTTCTTGAAAACTAGCCCAAAGGCTCTTTTTGGAAATCATTGTTCCTTTCTTACTCAATGTGAAAACATTTATAAACTTCTTTGAGAATACTTAGTTCCCTAATCACTTTTGAGAAATGAACTCAACTTTAAACTCTTGACTTAACTTGAGACTCTATGCTTTTTACTTGACTTTAAACTCTTGACTTAACTTGAACTAACTTGAAACTTGAGCCTCAAAATGAAGTTTAAACGTTCAATGAAGACTCTTGGAAAACTTTGAAAACTTGCTTGACTTACTTCTTAAATTCACTTGACTTTGATCCTAACTCGCCTTGAATTGAATTATGGATTCAAGGTATATGAACACATGTTTACGGATGAGTTCTTGACGTTTAGACATACTTTGGAGTGTTGGAAACAGCTATGAAACATAGGTATAGTACCAAGAAACATGCATGGAAGAGTGGGGAATGAAATGAAGACTTGGTGTCCTTGGCGCTCTGCAAGGCGCGGAGCGCCGGCCCTTGAAGTTCAGAAGGGTCTTGTTGGCGCTCTGAGAGGCGCAGCGCCCCAAGGGGTGAAGTTCAGAACACTTCTTGGGGAGCTCTGGCAGGCGCGACGCGCCACCCCTATCCCCAGAAAACTCGACTTTTCTCCCTCTTTTTTCTAACTCTAAACCCTCCTAATAACAAAGGTTTCAGCCCCAAAACTAAGGATCATAAAATCCCTCAACATACAAGAGATTCAACTCAAATACACAACCAAATCAAGCCCCAAACCAACAAGGAACTCCAACAACACAAATCAACAACATCAACAACACAACCAACAACTTCAACAACACAACCAATCTTTTCTCAATAATAAAACGAGTTTGGGTGTGTGGGGGAAAGAATCAACCCACCACTATGAACTCACATACCTCAATAGGGATCACCCCCGACGATATCCACGACGGAAACTTGCTTGATCTCCTCTTCTTCTCCTCTTCTTCTTCTCTTCTCTCTCAAGCCCTAACCCTCACTCTTCACTCTTTAAAATGGTAAAAACTGATCAAAAATCAGTATACCACACTAATATATCCAAAAAGAAATGGCTAGGGAAAAGACCAAAATGCCCTTAAAATTTCCGGACGGATTTCCTTGCCAACTGTCCAACTTCCAAAGGGCATAACTCTCTCATACGAACTCGAAATCAAGCAAACTCGGTGGCGCTGGAAAGATCATTCCACGAGCATCGCAAACATAACTGGAAATACACCTAAATCTTACTGAGTTAGGAGTTATGGCTGCTCAAAGTTGGCCAAAAAAATCACTTTTTCCCATACTTAACCAAATTTTCCAGATTTTCAAATTCTTTCCAAAAATGAAAAATTCCAATTCTAAACTTCTTCATCGTTATTTCAAAATGCCGGATGTTACAGTAACAATAGAATGAAACAGAAAGGAAAAATTGAGCCCGCTGAATGCACAATGTCTCCTTAAGAAAATCATTTCCTCTAGTACCCGAGGTTTAAAAAAATAAATCCTCTCAGGATGAAATGATTTTATTCACCAGTGTAATGATACAAAAACAATAGTGTCAGTGAGCCACTCAACAGGAGTAAAGTACACAAATATTTAATTGTGCAGAGAAAGAAGAAGAAATTCAAAATCAAATATTTAATTGTGCAAAAGAAGAAAAAAAAAAGTTCAAAATTTTCGTTGTTTTAAAATTTAAAGTGAGAGGAAATCCCTCTATTTATAGACAACAAAGGGTAGTGGGAACAAATGCTTATTGTGCCTTACCGGAAATGTCACAACTCTTTGAAAATGTCACAATTCTTCGGGAAGTCACAACCTTTCATAAATATTAAAATATTTCATAAAAGTCGCAACTCTTCATAAAAGTCACATCTTTTCAGAAAAATCACAACTTTTAATAAAAGTCACAACTTTTCAATAAAAGTCATAATTTTTCGTAAAAGTCACAACTTTTCATGAAAGGAAAAGGTTAATTTTGGAAATAAATAAATTAAAAGGGAATCCTTGTTTGTGGTGACGCCACGTAGGCGGGTCTAATGTTCTCTTTTATATATGATATATGATGTTAACGGTGGTGTTCAGGTCAATTCGTGCTTACTTTAACTACTCCACTAACTAACTGATACAACAATAGATAGTAGCAAAGCCAGAATTCATCAAGTAATTTTTGACCAATATATACAGTAACATCATTTTTTGACGAAGGGTATTTAACCAACCACCATTCGATATATGTGGCTCTCCAACTACTACTACCTCAAAACAACACAAGTATTGGGTTACTAGTAAAATTACCCGCGCTTCGCGCGGGAGTTTAATATTATGGAATTTATAAAATAATGTTTAAACCTATCGGTCATTAATAATGTAAAGGAAAATAAAAATTATTACATCTTATCATTTATCCTTAATAACAAAAGCATAACTTAATGACGGTAAGAATACATACCAGGATCTGTAACATAAGCAATGGTGTCAGTGAGCCACTCAACAGGAGCAAAGTACACAAATATTTATTTAATTGTGAAAAAGAAGAAGAGGCTCAAAATTTTCGTTGTTTTAAAATGGGAGGAAATCCCTCTATATATAGACAATAAAGGGTAGTGTGAACAAATGTTTATTGTGCCTTATCGGAAAGGTTATAACTATTTGGAAAAGTTGCAACCCTTCGGAAAGATCACAACCTTTCATAAAAGTCAAAACTTTTCATAAAAGTCGCAACTCTTCATTAAAGTCGCAACTTTTCATAAAAGTCACAATTTTTCATAAATTTCACAACTTTTCATGAAAGGGGAAGGGCAGTTTTGTAAATAAATAAATTAAAAGGGAATTCTGGTTTGTGGTGATTTTGTCCGCCATAACATAGGCGGATAGGGAAACAACATCCCCTAACTCGGTGGAAATGTGGTAACTGTTCCCATGAGTTCAACAGTATGCTCATTTGAAAGGCAGCCAAAAAGACTACTGTTTCTTATCTACTAGCCAAGACTATGTTTCATCTGCATTTTCAAAACACTTGCCTAAAATAAAGCAAAGTGAGTATTTCCGATCCCCCGTCTTTTGATGAAGAATCAACTTGCTATCCATTGAAGAAGATATCATTCAGATTGAATATTCTTGAATATGTAGGAAAATCTGTGATTGGTAAGATGAACAAACTTGGAGAGAGGATGGACTGTCTTGCACAAGGCATCCGCGAACATGGTAAGCAGTAAGCATTCACATAGTATTTGAAGTTGGAAATTGAAAAAGAATATTTTGCCTTAGTTGAAGTTTTGTGGTTGAAAACCAAATACTCCTCAAACAAAATTTTCACGTGTTATTGCATAATACTGATGGCTAAATTTCAACTTCCAAATAATGACTCAAGTATTATGAACAATCGTAAGCCTAAATAATACAGACAAGTGAGTCATGAAGTACCAAAATTCATGCAAGAATCACAATTTGCATTTATATATGATTGAAAGTATCAATTCTAAAGTCATTAATGTCACAACTTTAATGGTGCCCCGAAGCTAACGGAAACTGTGAAGGGAAAATTGAGCCTCGGAGCGAAAATTCTTCAAGTTGGAGAAGATATTCAAGCAGAAGTTTACAAGTGTTAGAAATGATGAAAAGTTATTAAAGGTTTCTCAATCCTATTTTATCAACTACAGCTGGTCTAATAGCAGGCCTTCTCTTCATCTCTACCGATAAGATTGCTTTCTGCAGTGAGAGATCAATAAAGGCTCTTATCTCCAACGGGAAAGCTGCTTAGAATCTACTATATGGTACCACTCTGTTCCATTTTTCTTCAACTCTTAATTTGCTAGCCACGTAAAGCATAATCTAATAGGCCGGTTCACAATTGCAGGTATCGATCCCAATAAGTAAGATAATGAAAGCAAAAGAAAGTGAAAATAGGGAAAAGCCACCACAGAAGTATATAAAAGTACTTACAGAGGATGATTTTGAGTTCTGGTTTATGGGATTCCTTAATCATCAAAAGACTCTGAGATATTTGCACCAGGCAACTGCAAGTACTTCAAGCAGCTAAGAAGATAATTTTTTCTTTTTTTATTTCATTTTGCTTCCTAATACGCCCATTCATCAATGTAATATGTCGATTCAAAAATTAATGTGCAAATCTTTTCAAACTTGTAATTAGCTCCATTGCTCGAAGGAGGCTTTAGGTTTTTTAGGCTTTGAGCGGTAGCTGTCAACACAAATGTATAGACTTATTGTATAACTAATGCAGTAAGAAGACTAATTCATCTTCCGGGACTTGACATAGTCATCATTTCCTAAGTGAACATTTGAGTAGCAGATCGCAATGCTCCTCGAGAGGCACATTTAAAATATTATGCTAAGTTTCAAACAAAGGGAGTCCCCCCCCTTAATTTTCTTTCTTTCACCTGGAGAAACATTTAGGCAGAATTTGCATAATTAATACCAAGTTTAGGCAAAATGCTGCTTGAGAATCTCTCTGTAAAAGATAATACCTTTGTCAATTCAAAGATTTATTGGGAACAGTCACCCTACGTCACACATGAAGGGGTAAGGTCTGCGTACATCCCAACCTACCCGGACCCCACAGGTGGAATCACACTGAGTATGTTGTTGTAATTCATCAGAATATATAAGAGGGCATTGATCAATTCAAGTTCGCCATTGGAAAAGAACTTAGCATCTAACCCTTTGCACCAATTAAGACTCAAGGAGATTTCCATCTTCAGCTAGAGTATTTGGCTGAACATTGGAGCAGTAATGAGAAAAATACTTAACCACTCTACATGCATGAACTTAACATGCCTAGGGCTTTTTTATCCATCCCCTTTATATCATTGCCATAGCATAATCACACCACTCATAAGTTATAAAGAGTATCTTAATAGTTCGATACTGTCAAATATCTCCAATTACCTCAATAGTTCAAATCTTAAGTCGGGGATGAGATTTGGTTGAATAGGAAATCCATCCAAAAAGCTAAGATTTGAGAGATAGATCATGTGTTGTTATATTAGGAGTAGCTTCAATCAAGTTAAAATGACTTACCTTGACGACGGGAAGAAAAGAGGGAGATACATCTTCTTGCACAGAGAATCTAGAGAAGTGAAAAAAAATTATAGTTGTTTATCTGAGATACCTGTGTTGTAACCGCAAGGCTTGTGCAGCAATCGCAACACTAAAGATTTGATAGCTCAGGAAGAAAATTGTGATTGCGGTCCTTGTACCCGTGTAAAGAAGATCAAGTTGTCCCTTGCGCAAAGCTTGATGCACTATCACCCTTCAACCCTTTGAGCGAATGCAGCAAAAGAAATGAAGGAATATCCATAGACCGACCCCTTCATCTCCACAGTGTAGGAACTATGAGATCACCCCAAGGACACTTTCGGCATCCAGTGGTCACAGACCGACCATAGAACCCATTTAAATAAGTGGAACGCATTAGCTGTCCACTCACATGTTGGGCAGTCAGGGTCGGTTAAGGGTAATGACTCATTCATAAAACCAGTGTTCTTAAGACCAAAGAGTTGGGTGGAAAGGCAGAAGAAGATGTCATTCATTTGATGAGAAATAAAAAGGAATATCAGAAACTCTCAGTGTCAATGTCGACCCAGTGGCCTTCGCCGTTGGTTAACACTATAAGCACAATGAATTCCTTTACACCTCAAGATGAGATGACAAAAAAGGTAAGATAAGGTAACTGCCTTATAAGAGAAGCTAATCTCTAATCTAGAACTGTTGGCCCTATGTAACAGATTGAAATATTTGAATGGATCCTCTTTTTCCTTTGCCTGATTTATTAAGCAACAAATCAACGTTCATGGATGACTCATTCATGATCCACAACCACTACTTCACTTAATGTCATATATAAATCTGTGTCATTATCTTGTCAACCTTTGTCATACAAGACTAATAATTTTACCATGCACCAAAAGCCTTATCTTACTTTTACTCAACTTGTAAAAGCAGCTTACATCATAGAGCAAATTATCCAACTCAAAAGTTGACAACACCACATGTGCAACACAAATCTTGATAATAAAATAAGACAGCATGAGATAGTTTACTGTAATTAAAAAGACAGATAAAAGAAGAAATTTTCAAAATCTTTGCAGCAAATTGAGAAATATTCTATTTTGATGACCCATAGCTGACTCATGCAACAGTTAGTAGTTAAAAGATTCATCAACTTGTCCCAAACTGCTGTATATATATAGTGCAGCAAGGAATGTTATTAAACAATTAACCAAAACATAATAATATCTCAGTTACCTTCACAATATAGCAACTCCCTCCAAAATCAGAAGTCACAATGAAGAACTTACTCGGTAGCAATGAGGTGGGTGTTCCCATGAGTTCAGCAGTATACTCATTTGAACGGCAGCCAAAAAAATTACTGTCTCTATCTGCTTTCCAAGACCATCTTCCAGCTGCAACTTCAAAACACTTGCCTAAAATAAAGCAAAGTGAGTATTTTCCCTCGAAGAATAATCGACCTGTTCTTGTATTAGTTATAAAGAGTATTAATGATCCTCTAAGAAGAGATCATTAAAATTAAATATTCTTGAATATGCAGGAAAATCTGTAATTAGTAAGATGAACAAACTTGGAGAAAGGATGGACTGTCTTGCACAAGGCATCCGCGAGCATGGTGAGCACTTATATTTATTTAAGTTAAAAACTAGTATTTCGAAGTTGAAATTGTGTGCGGACATGAGTTTACTTAGAAAAGACAAAGTTGAAGTATTGTGATTGAAAAGCATCATCTCACTAGAAAAATTCCTAAAATAAGTTTTAAAATAATTTTATGACTATCTCAAACACTGATATTCAATATTTATAAATATGGCGCCAAACATCAACTTGCAAATAATGACAACAGTTTTTGCAAGTCAAATCATGGCCATACACAAGTGTAAGTCTCATGAACAACAGATAAAGGGAGTCAAGATGAACAAAATTTTGTGCAATTAGCACTATTTACATGCATGACAGAAAGCACTGCTGTGAAGTCCTTAATATTTCAACTTTAAATGTGCAGTGAGCCTTAGCCCGAAGCTAACGGAAACTGTGAAGGGAAAATTGAGCCTTGGAGCAAAAATTCTTCAAGTAGGAGGGTTGGAGAAAATATTCAATCAGAAGTTTAGAGTTAAAGATGATGAAGAACTATTGAATGTTTCTCAATGCTATTTATCAACGACAGCTGGTCCAATAGCAGGCCTTCTCTTTATCTCTACCGATAAGATTGCTTTCTGCAGTGAGAGATCAATAAAGTTCTTATCTCCAACTGGAAAGTTGCTTAGAATCTACTATAAGGTACCACTCTGCTCCGTTTTTCTTCCAACTCTTAATTTTGTATCCACGTAAAGCATAATCTAATAAGCCGGTTCACAATTGCAGGTATCGATCCCAATAAGTAAGACAATGAAAGCAAAAGAGAGTGAAAATAGAGAAAAGCCATCACAGAAGTATATACAAGTAATTACAGAGGATGATTTTGACTTCTGGTTTATGGGATTCCTTAATCATCAAAAGACTTTGAGATATCTGCACCAGGCAATTTCAAGTACTTCAAGCAGCTAAGAAGGCAACATATTTTCCTTTCTTTTTCCAATTTTTTTTCTTATTACACCCATTCATCAATGTAAAACGTTGATGCAAAATGAATGTACAGATCTCTTCAAACTTGTAATTAGTTCCATTGTTTAAAGGAGATTTTAGGTTTCTTAGTGTTTGAGCCGTAGCTGTTAACGCAAATGTATAGACTTATTGTAAAAGTAAAGCAGTCAGAAGGCTAATTCATCTTTTGGTACTTGGCATAGTCATCACTTCCTAGCAGATGGTAATGCTCCTCGAAAGAAATATTTAAAATATTATGGCAAGTTCCCAACAAAGGGAGCGCCCCTTGATAATAGAAACACAATAAATAACAAAAGGTAACAGATAACAAAAGCAACAATCTACATGAATAAGACTAATACTACGACGGACATGGTGCTCCCGACTACCACCAAGCCTAATCCTATCGAAAAGCAAGATAACGCTCCACTGCCTACTAACCTTCTACCCTAATCTGCGAACTTCATACCCTTCTATCTAAGGTCATGTCTTCAATAAGTTGAAGTTGCACTATGTCCTATCTGATCACCTCTCCCCAATACTTCTTTGGTCTACCTCTGCCTCTCCTTGAACCCATTATATCCAACTTCTCACACCTCTTCACTGGGGCATATACACATCTCCTTTTCACATGTCCAAACCATCTTAGTCTTGCTTCCCTCATCTTCTTCACCATTGAGGCCACTCCCACCTTGTCCCTGATATACTCATTCCTAATTTATCGTTCATAGGATGCTCACACATCCATCTCAACATTCTCATTTTCGCAACTTGCATCTTCTTAGCATGAGAGTTCTTGACTGACCAAAACGCTACCCATACAACAAAGTCAGTATAACCACGACTCTATAGAAATTACCTTTAAGTTTTGATAGTAACTTTTCATCACACAAGACTCTGGAGGCAAGCCTCGATATCTTCCCCATCGGACCAATATGATGTGTGACATCATTGTTGATCTCCCCATTTCCTTAGATAAAAGACCCAAAATACTTAAAATTTCTCTCTCGTGGGGATAGCCTGTATATCAAGCCTCAGTTCTGTGCTTGCCTCATGCGCTACATCACTGAATTCACACCTCAAATATTCTATTTTGTTCCAACTCAACATGGACCCCTTAGACTCCAGAGTTTGAAACTACACCTCCAACCAAATATTTACTCAGCCACGAGTCTCATCAATCAGTACTATGTCATATACCAATAATATGCATCATCACACCTCACCATGAATATGCTGCATCAATTCATTAATAACCAAGGAAAATAGAAATGAGTTAAGTGTAGATCCCCGATGCAACGCCATCTCGACTAGAAAGTGCTCTGATTCTGCTCCCACTGTTCTTACCCGAGTCTTGGCTCTATTATTTATGTCCTTCATCACCCTAATGTAAGCCACTAGTACACTTTTGGCCTCCCAACATCTACATAGGACTTCCCTCGAGACTTTATCTTCTGTTTTTTCTAAGTCAGTAGACACCATATGTAAGTCCCTTTATCATTCTCTGTACTTCTCCACCAATCAACTCACAAGATGAATGGTTTCTGAGTAAGTTTGTAATATTTGGAGGGCTTAAATTGAACACACATCTGTCTGAGAAGAAGATTGACTTCTCCGAAAAGTTTGCATAAGATAGCTTGCAATATACTAGGCACTCTTTCTTTTTCAATGTTGTTTCCTATTTTTCTAACAGAAAATACAATCACTTTTTGTTCTTAAAGTACCTTCTAAAATACTTGACATTTCTCTCATGATTTTTCAAAGGCAAAAGTTTGGTCAAGAAGAAAATAAGTTATATCACTCCAAAAAAATTATATCATTTGTCATGCATGTATGGTATGTTCCACATAAAGTCAGAAATGGCCTACAAATCCCGCCTTTACACCTCAAGATGAGATGACACAAAAGGTAAGATAAGGTAACAAGTTGAAATATTTGAATGGCTACTTTTTCCCTCTTGCCTGATTTATTGGGAAACAAATCAAAGTTCATGGATGACTCATACTTAACTTTAATGTCATATATAAATCCGTGTCATTATATTGTCAACCTTGATCATACAAGACTACTAAAATTAACTTAAGATAATATTACTATGCACCAAAAGCCTTCTCTTACTTTTACTCAACTTGTAAAAGCAGCTTACATCAGAAAGCAAATCTTCCAACTCAAAAGTTGACAACACCACATGTGCACACAAATCTTAATAATAAAATAAGCAGCATGAGATAGTTTACTGTAATTAAAAAGAAAGATAAAAGAAGACATTTTAAATACCTTTGCAGCAAATTGAGAAATATTCTATTTTGATGACCCATAGCTGACTCATGCACCAGTTAGTAGTTAAAAGATTCATCAACTTGTCCCAAACTGCTGTGTATATATATAGTGCTGCAAGGAATGTTCTTAAACCATCAACCAAAACATAATAATATCTCAGTTACCTTCACAATATAGCAACTCCCTCCAAAATCAGAAGTCACAATGAAGAACTTACTCAGTAGCAATGAGGTGGGTGTTCCCATGAGTTCAGCAGTATACTCATTTGAACGGCAGCCAAAAATACTACTGTCTCTATCTGCCTGCCAAGACCATCTGCCATCTGCAACTTCAAAACACTTACCTAAAATAAAGCAAAGTGAGTATTAATTTTCCCTTGAAGAATATTCGATTTGTTCTTATATTAGTTATAAAGAGTATTAATGACCCTCTAAGAAGAGATCATTAAAATTAACTATTCTTGAATATGCAGGAAAATCGGTAATTAGTAAGATGAGCAAACTTGGAGAAAGGATGGACTGTCTTGCACAAGGCATCCGTGAGCATGGTGAGCACTTATATTCATGATGAAGACTTGAAAAAAACAATCGAAAATTTACTAAGACAATATTTTATTCAAGTCAAAAACTAGTATTTTATTCATGTAGTACTGTTTGTACTTCAGAGTGTTGCATTTCCCTTATTTTATGATTTCATATTTGAGTAGTCTCTAATATGTTTTGAATGCTTGAATAAAATTAAGAAATATCACTGCACTATTTTACTTTCTGCTTCTGTTTCCCTCTACTTCATATTTTTGATTCATTAGTTTCTTTCGATTGATATATTCAACTATTCAATAAATGGAATTCTTAGTTGGACTTGGTGAGTTTTGGAAGTGAATGAAAGACCAGATCCTAATAATTCAATAGTTTTTACACCGTAAGTGCATATAATTTAAACTCAAACTTAAATTTAATCTCCCTGTTTTTCAGTATCAGTCAAAAGTTTCTTTATATATTGACGATTTACTTTACATACACTTGCAAGTAAATCTTCTTGAATGGTTTTCTAGAAGAGGAGATTTATGTAGCTCAACCCGAATGTTTTGTGGTTCAAGGAAGTGAAGGCAAGGTGTATTAGCTTCAAAAAGTGATGCAGGCTCCAAGTGAAGTGAAGACACTCCCTAATTGTTTCTTTTATATATTGACGATTTGCTTGTTACAAGCAGTGTGAGCAAGAGTTGCTTCAGATGAAGTATTTTTTGGGGCTGGAAGCACATCAATCAGCCAAAGTCTAGGAGATCCTGAAACAATTCAGAATGCAAGTTGCAAAACAGTTCCTACACTATTGGGTTTGAATACAAAATTTGTAAGGAAGTCTCTTGTACTTGACGGCTTCAAGACCTAATTTAATAACGCTAGCGGCTAGTTTACTCTCAAGATTTATGCAAAATCCTGAGGACATTCATTTTGCAGCTTCCAAAAGAGTGCTTAGGTACTTTAAAGGTACTGTACAACTTGGAAATATGTCTTTGTTGATAGTGATTGGGTCGGAAATATAGACGATATCAAGAGAATTACTATCTATTCTTTTCTTGGAATTCAAAGAAGCAAGAAATAGTGGCGCAATCCACTACAACAACAAATCAGTCTATTTGGTTGGGAAAATTCTGAAGGATGTTTGAATGGAATTGTAAGTTGCAACAAATCAGCAATTGCAATTAGGGATGGCAACGGAACAATACGGATTTGACCTTATGCGGGGTGCGGGGAGGGTTGAAACAACTTTCTTGAAAATCTAATGTAGGCTGTGTTGGGGTTTGTCTTATTAAATACTAAATTTGGTGATCTGTGCTATATCTCGTTCAAGTTCCTACTATATGTACCACAATAAATTGTTACCAAACGGTATTTACGAATTATCAGAGAAACATCACTTGGACTCGGTGGATTTTTGAGGTGAATCGGAGACTAGACCCTTGTAATGTTTTTTACATCGTCAGAAAACTTAAACTCAAAATCTAATTTGAAACCCCTCGTTTTCCATTATTTTATCATCAGTTTTCCTTTGGAAAGGTAAGTGTGAGGCTTCTGCTATATTGCTGACTTCAATTGCAATAAATATAAACCTTTGATCGCTAGAAATGTCTGGTTTTCTATTATTCTATAGGAGGTTACGCAGGATCTTTCATAAACAGTATCACATATATATAAGCAAGCAACAAAAATCTTTAAACAGTCGGGCATGAAGAACACTTTGTATAGCAAGATCACTTCTTTTGAAGATATAAGTATCGAATACATTAGTAATACCGAATCTATTAGTAAATATCCCCGGGGGAGCAGTGTCGCGTGACAGCCTTTACTCAACGTGCATCCGCTCATGTTTTCATACTTTTCTTGCCACCGAATGCTCTGTTAACATAAAGATCAAACCTGAGGGCAAAATGTTCATTGTGTATAGGGAAAAGGGTCTTAGACCCCTCAACTCTGTGATGTAGAGCTGATACACCATTCGTTATAAAAGTGGCTCACAATATCATTACAAAAGTGGCTCACAAATTTAGTTCTTAAGATTCATATTCAAGATTAAATACATATATTTTTAAAGTTATAAATTCATGTTCACTATTTATTTTTAGTACATTTTTCTGCAAGTAATTGACTGATCATATTATATAAATATACTTTCTTTGTCAATCAATTCACCTGTCTTGTTGTGCATTTTCCTTTATAAAGTTGGCCAATGTATTCCTCAATGTGATAATATAATAAGGTTGTGGAAATCACAACTATTCACCTTTATTAGTCTGTTCAAAAAAGTTTAACAACCAATTTACTTTTATTTAAACCAAAATTTTAAGTACACTTAAATAATTTATAATTTATTTCTACTAATTAATGATAACTTTTTCTTTTCTTGAAACATACATGTTTTAACCAAAATTTTAAGTACACTTAAATAATTTATAATTTAATTGTTCATTTTCTTGAAGAGTTGTTGTAGCTTGTATAGGTGGGTAATGAAGAGTTTTGTAATGCCTTTAAGCTTTTTTATTATCTATCATTATTGTATTTATTTGAATTAGCTAAATATAGATATATTCTCCACAATACAAATGAACAACTAATAATTTGATTACGTGATATAAACATGAGGAGACTAATTTATTTGAGTTAGTAAGTGTGCAATTAATATTATTTCGATGAATGATTTTAGATGTTGTTTTTTGGCATATAATAATAAATCATGTTGTTTGTGAGAGTACATATATCTTCACACAATTTGAAAATATTTGCGGAGACCTTCATTGTTATGGTGAAGTCTTTTTCGATCAAGTACATGGCATCTTGAATTGGTTGAGAAGATCGTTTATGAAGTTTTCATTTTTTGGCTTGAAGAATAGGTTGATTAAGTGGCGTTTAGGCTTATTATTTCTCGTTTTACATCCTAGAAATTAAAATAAGAAAAGTTGGTAGATTTGATGAAGAATATTGAAGGCTTACATCTCATATATCTCTCATAGAACTCTGTTTGAGACCATATATATCATTGCATTGTAGTCAACTTTTTTTTCCCTCCATTTCAATAGTGATATTAATTAGTGGTATCTTTGATTTAGTTAAAGGCATCAACAAGTGTTCTTCCTCAAGAATACTCAAATCTAGGGAAAGAATCCAAGATTTCTCTTTTACTGATTTGAAAGTAGGTGTAGGGCATGAGGACGAACTAGTACAACACTATGATAGCCTTACGTACTTGGAAAAAAATAAGGTTCTTGAAGAAAAACTTGATTAGAAGCCTTGAAACCCTAGCTTGAAGGTAAACAATCAAGAAAACCTTTCTTGAGATTCTTGAATTGGTTTCTTGAAATCTCTATGGCAAAGAATTATGATTTTCATGAGTGAAGATGAAAATCTGATTGTTTTGAGCTTTTTATTAGTCAAGAAATTCATTTATGATTTTCTTGGAAGTAAAAAGACAAAAACGACTCTTTCTAATATTTTCCCGTCGGCTAATTCGTAACAGCACGGTATAGGTTACTAAAATAGTCATAACTTTTTACTCAGCTATTAGATTGATGCAAAATTGGTGGCGTTGGAAAGTAGATTCAACTACCTTTAATTGGATAGGTTATGGATCACATAACTCTTTATATTCTAAGAGATATGGTCGTTTAAAGTTGATCCAAATAGAATCTTACATCAAAACTTAATGAAACTTCAAGAACACTTATCAAGAACTCATCAAGAACTTAAATCCTTAAATTTCAGAACGAAATTACGCTGAATAAATCATGATTGGTGCGTGGGTGAAAGAACCCAACGCTATGTGATCTCACATACCTCTTAGGGATTAACCCATGGCGAAAATCCGCAACAAAACGCAAGACTCTCGACGAACGCTTTGATCATCTCCTCTTTTCTCCTCTTTTCTCTTCTTGAACTCTCAACTAAAACCTTAGGCTAATTTTAGGATTATAAAACTGAACCTAATAGGATTAGACCCTTAAAACCTTACTAAAAATGAATTAAATCTGATTGGGTAAGGAAAAGACCAAAATACCCCTTACTATTTCCGGCTAACTTTCCTTAACTGGACAACCTAACTTCAAAGGTCATATCTCACTCATAAGAACTCGAAACTGAGCAAACTCAGTGGCGTTGGAAAGATAATTCAAAGATCTTTCCTAAGGTATCTTGTAGCACACCTAACACATCCTGAGCTGGGAGTTATGGTCGTTTGAAGTCAACCCAAAACTCATACTCAAGGTGCTACGTCTAGTGAACTTAACACTTAAGAAATTTTAAATTCCTCGATAAAATCTTACTCACAACGAAGGATGGTTCAGGTCTTAGCTCAAAAATTTTATGGGGTGTTACATAAATAGGACTGCTTATTGTTTTAGAATTGGGTCGTATAGTTTTTCTAATTATTATAAATTGATCCCTAGGGTTCATTAGTGGGGGTCAGACCTTTGATTTAGTGTGCAAGAGCAAGAATTCAAGTTTGTAATAGGTTTTAATCCTTTCACTCTTCTATTTTCTGGAAATTGCATGAACAATTGTCTTTTGTGGTTTTCTAGTAGCAAGAGTGGCTAAACGTTCTAGTTCTGGGGCTGTAGCTACGGAATTAATTGTTGATTATTAAAGGCTATTAGAATTAATTCTTGGTTGTCATTATAAGTTACTTTTATATTCTTATTTTAGTATTTCTTGACTGGCCATCTAGACATAAATATATTGTCTAATCTTAAAATCGAGAGAGGAGAGGTTAGATAGACCAGAGAATATAAAGAGCTTGGTCCACCCATTAAATTGAAGTGATTAGTGTTCAGGAGTGACGCTCAGACGAACACCTTGCTTGGTTATGAAATAGGATGAAATATAAATGCTCGCCAGTTAGTCTATTTATCCCCGCTCAATGATGTAGTTAGATAGCTAACTTGTCACGCCCCGAGCCTACACCCTGGGCGGGACTGGCACTCGGAGACCATTGCTGGCCCCAAGCGAACCCTTGGCCTGGCTTTCTTAACTCAGCGGAAACCTAACTCAACAGAATAACTCAATGCAATGCATGGTTATAAAACAACTTAACTCATAAAATTTGGCCAAAAGGGCAACTCGAGTCCCAAAATAGAATATTTACATATATACATAGATGAGAGACTCAAAACTAACTGACTGACTGTCTATGAAGCCTCTAAAGTACTGAGATGGATGTTGGGACAGACCCCGCAACATCCTAATAGAACAAAACTAAGTACACAAAGTAATTGAGTCCTCCAGAATGCAAGGAGGCTCACCACTGACTCTGGAGTGCTCAGCTGGATCAACGACGTGCAGGATGCTGATCCGGGGTACCTGTATCTGCATCGTCATAAGATGCAGGCCAAATGGCATCAGTACATGGACTGTACGAGTATGCGAGCTGGAAAGCTAAGCAACATAGGCTAGAAGGAAATCTGGAAGAAAC
>JAJOOO010008848.1:0-25486 GCA_029582685.1 Solanum piurae
TATGCACGTTCTAAGGTACAAACAAACATTAACTTCCATAACTAGATTTTTTATATATAAAAATATAGTTTTCAACAATTTTTTTAAATTTTTATTGTATTTGGTAAGTCCCAAAATTGAGTAATTAATTAATAAAAAATATAAAGTTAACGCCAAAAATTCAAAAATATATATATAGAAACCTTAAATTCAACAGTTTCATAAAAAAAAGATTAATTTAAATTTTCTTGACAAATCTCTAAAATGTGTAATTAATTAATAAAAAATATGAAAAAAAAATTAAATTAATGCCAAAAATTCACAAATAAATATAGTAACCTTAAATTCAACAATTTTAACAATTTTTTGTAATTTTTTTTTTTCTCAGTAAATCCTGAAAATGAGTAATTAATTAATAAAAAATAGGAAAAAATTGAAAAAAATGAAAAATTAATGCTAAAAATTCACAAATAAATAAATTAACCTTAAATTCAATAATTTCATAAATTTTAATTTTTAAAATGTGAAGTAAAAAATAAAAAACAGTAAAAATAAATTAAAAAATTAATAAAATTCAGAAAAATATGAAAATGATTGAAAACACTTCTATACATGTGAAACAAATGTTAGAGTACATATTTGTACAAATAAAAGATGTTTCAGTATAGTACGAACCGTAAAAGTTATGAAGATTTGTCTGAATGAACCACGTGAGGCGGAAACGTTGAGATAAGATAATGGAAAATAGATGAATATGTTGTTATGCATGAAGGGTGTTTCAAACTATTTTGATTTTTGTAAGGCATGGACATCCGAATGTTGTCGACTAGACGATGACCAATGTAGTCGCGTGTGACGTCTCTCGTCTAACAGGTCCAAACCAGAGACGATGCGGGCATCCCTCATTCGACGTCTACAGACCGATGTGTGCAGGCTACGAATGATGCTGCCAAGCCACGTTCGGCATCGGCTGACTGATGTGTGCAGGCCACGGATGACGCGGCTAGGCCACGTCCAACGTCGGAAGACCGATGTGTGCAGTCTACGGACGAAAGTGGTAGCCCACGTCCGACGTCGGCTGACCGATATGTGAAGGCTATGGATGATAGTGGCAGCTCACGTCCGAAATCGGCTAACCGTTGTGTGCAGGCCAAAGTCGGTGCGGGCAGGCCACGTCCGACGTCGGTTGATCGAGTTGTGCAAGCCACAGATAATGCGGCCAAGACACAGACGACGTCGGTAGACCGATGTTTGCATTCCACAAACAATGCGTCCAGGCCACGTCCAACATCGACAGACCGATATGTGCAGGCTACGGACGATGCTGACAGGCCACGTCCGACGTCGGCTTACCGATGTGTGCAGGCCAAGGACGATAGTGGCAACCCACGTCCGACATCGGCTGACCGTTATGTGCAGGCATAAGCCGATGTGGGAAGGCCACACCCGATACGTATTGGTCAAGGACAATAGTGGCAGCCCACGTCAGACACCAATTGACCGTTGTGTAAAGGACAAAGGCGATGCGGGCAGGCCACATCCGACGTCGGCTGACCATTGAGTATAGGCCAAAGGAGATGCGGGTAGGCCACGCCCGATGTCAAGTTACTGATGTGTGCCAGCCAAGGGCATTGCGGGAAGGCCATGCCCAACGACGACTGACTGATGTGCACAGGCCACGGCCGATGCAAGCAGTCTAGGGCCAACGTCGACTAAGCGATACGCACATGCCACGGCCGATGCGGGCAGTCTACGACTAATATCGCTTGTCCGATGACGCCTGTCGTTGACTGATGTCGCTTACACGAAGCGTACATGCCACATCAGATGCTTGTAAAAATTGGTTGATGCTGTCTGCTGTTGGCTGTTGCTGATGTCGCCCTGCCTATGCGCACACGCCATGACTGATATATGCAGGCCTTGGCTAATGATGCCTGCCATTAGCCGACGTCGCTTATCTGATGTGCGCATGCCATGTCATATGCGTTTAGGCCTTGGCTAATGTTAACTCTCGAAGGACAACGTCAATGTATCCCAGCCGATGCGCACACACTACGGTTGATGCGTGCTTGCCTTGGCTGAAGCCGCCTGCCGTTGGACAACGTCGCTTGCCCGATGTGCACAGGCCACGCCATATGCTTGCAGGCCTTGGCTGATGTTGCCTATCATTGGCTGACGTCCCATGGACGATGCGCGTAGGCCACGATTGATCTCTCTCAGTTGATGCGCACACACCACGGTTGATGCGTGTAGGTCTTGGACGATGTCGCCTGTCGTTGGCCGATTGAGCAGTCTACGACCGATGTCTCCCAGCAAATGTGCACACGCCGAGGCTGATAGGTAAAGGCCTTGGCTGATGTTGCCTGCCACTAGCCGACGTCGCTTTCCCAATGCGCACATGCCACGTCAGATGCGTGTAGCACTTGGCTGATGGCGCCTGCCGATGGCCGACGTAAATGTCGCCCAACCGATGGGTACACACAACTGCTGATGCGTGCAGGCCTTGGCTGATACCTCCTGCCGTTGGCCGACGTCGATTGCTCGATGCGCACATGCCAAGTCAGATTCTTGCTGGCCTTGGATGATGCTGCCTACTGTTTGCCGACGTCGTTTGGACGATGCGCGCAGACCACGCCCGATGTCTCCCAGCCGATGCGCACACTCCACGATTGATGCAGGTACTCCTTGGCCGATGTCGTTTGTCGTAGGCCGATACGCGCAGGCCATGACCGATGTCGCCCAGTCGATACGCACACGCCACGACTGATGCATGCAGGCCTTGGCTGATGCTGCATGTCATTGGCCGACGTCGTTTGAAAGATGCACAAACACCACAGTTAATGCATGAAGGCCTTGACCTATGTCGTCTCTCGTTGGTTGATACACACATTCGTTGGTTGATGCTGAATGTTGTTGGCCTACGTCGTTTGCCAGATGCGTACACACCACGGTCGATGCTTGCAGGGCTTGGCCGATGTCACCTGTCATTGCCGATGCGCGTAGGCCATGACCGGTGATTCCCTAGCGTATGCGCATACGCCACGGCTGATGTGTGCAGGCCTTAGCTGAATGTTGCATGCCGTTAGCCGACGTCGTTTGCCAGATGCGCACATGCCACGGTTTGTGCGTGCAAGCCTTGGCCGATGTCGCCTGCCGTTTGTCGAAGTGTGCAGGCCACGACCGATGTCACCCAGTCGATGCACACACGCCACGACTGATACGTGCAGGCCTTGGCTTATGTCGCCTGCCGTTGGCCGCTGCGTGCTATCCTTGGATGATGTTGCATGTCGTTGGCCGACGTCATTTTCCAGATGTGCACATGCCACAGGTGATGCGTGTATGCCTTGGCTGATGTCGCCCACCGTTGGCCGATGCGCGCAGGCCACGACCGGTGACTCCCCAGCTGATGCGCACACGCCACAGCTAATGCGTGCAGGCCTTGGCTAAATGTTGCATGCTGTTGGCCAACGTTGTTTGCCAAATGTGCACATGCCACGTCTGATCAGTGCATGCGTTGGGTGATGCCGCCTACTGTTGGCCGACGCCGTTTGCCCGATGCCCACATGCCATGTCCGATGTGTCGCCCACTTGGAGCTCCTGATTCCTTTGCGCGGATTCTAACAAAGAGGAGTACGCATCAATTTTCAAGATAATCAAAATGAACATGTACAACCCAAATATGCAAGGTCTAAGCTACAAACACACATTAACTTCCATAACTAAATTTTTTATATATAAAAATATAGGTTTCAACAATTTTTTAAATTTTTTATTGTTTTTGGTAGGTCCCAAAATTGAGTAATTAATCAATAAAAAATATGAAAAAAAATATAAAATTAACGCAAAATATTCACAAATATATATAGAAACCTTAAATTCAACAATTTCATAAAAAAAGTTTAGTTTAAATTTTTTTGACAAATCTCAAAAATGAGTAATTAATTAATAAAAAAGATGAAAAAAATATTAAATTAACGCAAAAAATTCACAAATAAATATAGTAATCTTAAATTCAACAATTTTAACAATTTTTTTTAATTCTTATTTTTTTCATTAAATCCTTAAAATGAGTAATTAATTAATACAAAATAGGAAAAAATTGAAAAAAATGAAAAAGTAACGCTAAAATTCACAAATAAATAAATTAACCTTAAATTCAATAATTTCGTAAATTTTAATTTTAAAAATGTGACGTAAAAAATAAAAAACATTAAAAATAAATTACAAAATGAATAAAATTTAGAAAAATATGAAAATGATCGAAAACACTTCTAAACATGTGAAACTAATGATAGAGTACATATTTGTACAAATAAAAGATGTTTCAGTATCATACGAACTGTAAATGTAATGAAGATTTGTCTGAATGAACCACGTGAAGCGGAAACGTTGAGAGTAGATAATGGAAAATAGATGAATATGTTGTTATGCATGAAGGGTGTTTCAAACTATTTTGATTTTTGTACGGCATGGACATCCGAATGTTGTCGACTAGACCACGACCAATGTCGTCGCGTGTGACGTCTATCGGCTAACAGGTCCAAACCAGAGACGATGCGGGCATCCCTCGTATGACTTCTACAGACCGATGTGTGCAGGCTACGAATGATGCTGGCAGGCCACGTCCGGCATCGGCTGACTGATGTGTGCAGGCCACGGATGACGCGGCTAGGCCACGTCTAACATCGGAAGACCGATGTGTGCAGTCTACGGACGAAAGTGGTAGCCCACGTCCGACGTCGGCTGACCGATATGTGAAGGCCATGGATGATAGTGGCAGCTCACGTCCGAAATCGGCTGACCGTTGTGTGCAGGCCAAAGTCGGTGCGGGCAGGCCACGTCCGACGTCGGTTGATCGAGTTGTGCAAGCCACAGACAAGTTGAATTTGGCAATTGGTTAGTCAATCCCCCAAGTGTTTTCTAGTTATTCGATCGTTCCTTGTTGATTGTCGAAGTGGGTTGGTAACAACATCCTGAAATTTGGCTATTAGATTCGTAAGTGTTGTGTTTATTCAGCTGCAAAGGTCACCATCATACTTTTGTATTTGAATTCAAAAGAAAGCTACTCTCTGTGGGATCGACCCCAACTCAATTGGTTGGGTTATATACTGACTAACGATTGTTGACACTTAGAATTGGATGAAGTGTCCTTGAAACATTAATCGGTCGCTGAATCAAGGCCAAGGATGAGTAAACTAGTGTCGAGGGCTTCCGACTTAGTGGCCAAAGAATGCCTAACCTCCATTCTTGTTAAGGAAATGGATGTCTCCCGTTTGATGGTCCATGCATAAAAAAAATCTTAAGGATAAAACTAAGGATTCAAAGAGGGCGAGAAGGGATGATGGTGATTCTTCACGTTCAAGGTCCGGTGGAAGTAATCGTTCTCGAGGTAAGGATTCTAGTGAGAATATGTGGCCCGAGTGTAGGGAGTGTGGAAGAAGACATGAGGGTAAATGATTAGCCGGTATGGATGATTGCTTTGGTTGTGGTAAGAGTGGCCATAAGATAAGGGATTATCCATCATTTACGGCTAAGGGAAGAGAAGGTAGGAAAGTTCAATCTAGTGGTTTCGGTTCAAGTGCCCCGAAGCAATATAGGTTTTATGCTCTTCAGACTCGAAAAGATCATGAGGGTTCCCCGGATTTAGTGATTGGTAAGTTATGGTCTTTAATCTTGTGGTTACGCATTCCTTGATATTGAGTGTTTCATTGGCTATGGTAAGGCTTCATGTATGGTGATTGTGTTTGAAGTAGTCCTTGAAATCCTGGTGGAAACTTCTTAAGTGTTTACTTGTATCAATGGGTCCGTTGTTGTTATAATTTTGGTGTTATGCTTGGGTTGAGGGAGATGGATTTGAAAAGATTAGGGAGGAAGGGAGAGATAGTGTGGTTCATTGTGTGTGTGTGAGTAGAACTATGTTGATGTTGGAAGAGTTCCTTGTTGTGGTTTGGTGTGCGAAAATTCGAAGGTGATGTGATGTCTTAGTATCCCTATATTTTCCTTCTATCTTCGGGTGTATTTTGAAGCCTTAGCCCTCATGATTCACTCTTTAGTACTCGTGTGCCTTAGTCATCTTCATGTTTCCTCATGCATGCATGCTCATGAAAAAATTGACTTTTCAAAGATATGATTTAGCTTACTTGATTGCTTCATGTTTATGTGCATTTGAGTGTGAATTGCATATAGACCTTATGATATGATGTTTTGAATATGTTAAAAGCTTGGAGTCGAGGTTCCTCATTGGTTATGTGCATTTTGATGAAGTTTCATTAATGATTTGGTTATTAGTTTCTCTCCTACTCTTTTCGTACTAGTTTGAATTCATTCGAGGATGAATGCTCCCAAGGGGTAGATATTGTAACACCTCGGATTCAAGAAAGGCTAGAAAAGGGTCAAGCGGGCAAGTCACAAGCCCAAAAGTGGACCATGGAACCCTAGATGGGACGCGAAGGGGACCACCGCCGTTAATCGACTCGTGATGTATTCCAAAACCTGCCCCAGGCAAGCTTCACCTTGACCGACTCCCAGATGGCCCATGGTGATGTTGACAGGTCATCAAAGGAGTCGTCAAGTGGCCTAGATCAGAAGGGGTTCTCCCCTAGTCACTGGTCAAGGACCACAGACGTCTAAACGGCCCATGAAGCCCCACACGGACCGTGTAGTCGTCTGTGAAGGAGGTCTATCAAACTTAGAGTTCAAGGTCAACTTCAAACAATCATATGTTTTAGCACAAAATGAATTAAGTGGCCCATGACCTATCAAATTAAAGATCTGTGAGCCATCTTTCCAACACCAATGATTTTTCCTAATTCCAAGCTCAGAGTAAAAAGTTATGCCCAAAATAGTGAAGCCCTATCAGGTATAATTTCTTCATGACCGTTAGACGGGTTGTGGTGCTATAGACGACCCGTTTAGGCCTTCTAGTTAGTCAATTCGGCAGCTTTAAGTCAGGGGCTTTGAAGTCTTATCCCAATTGTTTAATTCAATACTACGTCATTTTACCTTCTACCCAAATCCCTATATAATGATTTAAACCCCCAAATCACCCAAACTTAATACATTCTCTTAAAAATCCCAAATGTTGTTCAAGCACCTCCTCTTAAATATTTCTCTCTCTAAGAAAGAAGAAGAAGTCAAGTTACGCTTTCAAGTCAAGTCTGCAATTTCACCATTGATTTTAAGGTTTTGGCATCAAGGTATGATATTATTCACCTATGGAGTCCTTTCCTCCATAGGGTTCCTAAATTCTCCAATTTACAAGTTAGAAATCTCCAATTGAAGTTGGGGTTTTCTTCCATGTCATGGTTCCTTTCAATGTTGATCTAATTGATTGTTTTATGACTTTTTATGCATGAATTGAAGTAATTGCATATTTTTAAGTTTATTTCCCATGAACCCATGAATATCCATGATTTTGATTATAAACCATGAAAGAAGAATTTACAAAGATATGCATGCCCTTTTGATGAGATTGATGTAAATGACGTTGAGGATGCATTGACTTTGAAAACATGATTAAGCTTATGAATTATTGAAAAGGATGCATGTTTATGAAAGTAAGTTTATGACTCAAGTAAGCTTATAGATGAAGATATCTATATGTTCTATGCAGCTTGGCCACATAACATGAATGACACATCTCGATTTGCCTTCAATGCTTTTCTGGCTATTTTCCCAAATTAGATCTTGATTAGTATGGTATTTGGATATGCCATCAATGATAATGGATCACGCTTTCAAAAATATTTCCATTAGTAGTAGGGCATTTCTAGCATGGAGTGAATGACTATGGGCGTTAAAAGCTATTATGAAAATATCATGGATGGTGAAAGGTTTTCTCACGCATGGTCTAAGGAGCTATCCTATGATACGACAAGTGGCGAATACCCATGTCGCTTAATGATAAGACAAGTTAAAATTAATAACTATTATGTTGGATTTATGCTTAGCACCGAGAGGATATTGAGATTGAAGCTCTCACATAGCTTGAGGCAGGGTTTCTAGTAGCAATCTCCTTATCCCATACCTATGTGCCACCATAGGATGATTGTCTTAAGATAGATGATGATTTTCTTAGATAGACATTATCTAGTGGATCCACTTAAGTTATAAGTTCATGGTCCTACCTTGGCAAGTAGGACACCCTATTTTCGGTGTGAGAAGAGTACACCAGATTCCATGTTATAGGTCACATGGTCTCTATGTCAGTTAATGCTACTTCCCACAACAATGATTAACTAAGGTTACTTCAAGAAATATCTAACATTTGTTCAAAGATGAACTTACTTGCATTGACCATGATTACGATTTATGTTTCTAACCCTCTTATCTCATGTTTTGACTTGGTCTTTGCATATCACGAAAAGTCCTTTTAGCATGATTTCAAAACTTTTATGCTTTGCTATCATACTTGGGACATATTTATACTAACGCATACTCTTGAACATTATTTCACTAATGTAGGGTCTGACGCTCCTATTTCGCATATTCGTGGCTAGGGATCACTTAGTAGATATGGAAAATTGGTGATTCCTCGTGTTCCGGTGACCAAGCCTTGTTTCTTATTGTATTTACTTTTTAGAGATTGTATGTGATGTACGGGTTATGTACCGATCACTCTTAATGTAATAGATGGCTTTGAGACTATATAGACTTCCGCTTCGTTTTGACAAACTCTTTTATGTTATAAACTGTCTTTTAAACTCTTTCAATCCTATTATCTTATTTATGTATGCTAAGTGGCTTGTGTAGGGCCTCTCGGGGTCTTACACGCCATGTCACGTCTAGGGTGTACTTTGGATCGTGACAAAGTCTCATCTCCAACCATGACATTGGATTTCCGTTTGGAGGTGGGGCTGGAGTGGCGTAGATAAGGGTCGTTTGTAATTGTTGTTGAAAATTTTATGAGTTTTGGGGGATGGGATTGTTCATATTTTCCATTCTGGGTATGTTCACATGGTGAAGAGTTTGGAGAATTTGGAATTTGGTTGTTTAGCGTCTGGTTTGGGAACTTAGACGTGAGTGAGGCATTGTTTTCTATATTTGGTAAGTTAATAAATATGGAGCGGATAGGAAAAGTAGAGATAATATTGGAAGATTTATTATTTGTCTGTTTGTTAGTACTAGGAATAATAGTATCAGAATCCTTTTTCAATTTAACTATTTTTAGAGACTCGGATTTAAGGCGGTGTGGATTTGGGCTAATATCTACGTCGGTCTGTTTCGATACAGTTGTATCATAGCTGGAGGAGGATGTGGAGAGAGAGCTTCCACGTTGGACAAAAGGTGATGTGATGTGGACTCTATCTCTAAGGATTTATTGGGATGGGTAAATGTATCCTCTATGCTTGCTACTTTTAGTGGATGTGATGATAGTATTAGGGGTAGCAAGGTAAGTCTTAGTGAGGGGTACAGGGGCTAAAAGGCTATTTTCTCTAGGGGTAAAGTAGGTGCCTCCAACAGAGGTGAGGGGCCGCCAACTAATATCAAGATATTTTAAGTTGAATTAACACTACACAATCTTCCAATCTTTCACACCTATGTCTCATCTAACCCTAGGAATATAAATGGGGAGAGGCGGGGCGGGGAAAATCTTGACATGCTTAAATTTAACTTGCCTAACTAACTAAGCATGTTTTCAAAATATTGCCCTGTTCTGCCTTATCAGGACCTATTTATATATTTTTCTTTCATTTTTTCTCACCTTGAAAAAAATTGTACTATGCACATTACTTTATTTTTTTACTTTTTTTTATTGATCAGTTGTTCCACCCTCTGTATTGAGTTGGATCTTTTAAAATTGATTTGAACTTTTTCATATAAACATAAACTCACTTATAAGGAATTACATAAACCACCACTACGGTAGTATTAGATGGGAACAATCAAGGGAGACTTACATAAATCACACTAGTTTAGGAGCTAATTACTTAGATACACACTAATTTATAATATTACATTTCTTACCATATTTTGGTGTGTACAAATACGTCCAGATAGATACTCTGGAGATACAGTAGGTGTAATTTGTTCTAGATACATTGTATGCAAGTGAATTCTCATGTATTTGAGTACATAATAAATCTCGCTCGCCTCTCTCCCATATCGCTCATCACTCCCTACAATATACATGTAAATCACACCAAAAACATACAGATACATATATTTAGTGTGATTCACATGTATCTAGGATACATATGAATCTCACTCACCTCCCTCCCCATCTTGCTTGCCTCTCTCCCTATTTTTGTGTATCTAGTAGTAAAAATGCATGTATCTAAGTGTATTTTTTTAATATATGGTATGAAACTCTTAATTAATGGTAAGATACGTACTCACTCCGTTTCAAAAAGAATGACTTGTTTTCCTTTTTAACATGTTTCAAAAGAATGACTCCTTTTTTAGCAACACTTGAGTTTTCCACGTGGCATGTTTAAGACCACAAGATTAAAGGGTATTTTGGAATATTTGTTATAACTTTAATTTAAGACTACAAGATTGAAAAGTCTATTAAACTTTGTGTCAAGTCAAACTAGACTATTTTTTTTAAAAAAAACGGAGGGAGTAATATTTTGAAAGTATAGGTAATAATAGTATATATAGTAGTAAAGTAGGTCTATTATTTAGTTTTTCCAACAATAAATTACCATGGCAAGAAGAGAGAGAAAATAGTTATGAAAAGAATAGAAAGAGGAAAAAAAAATTAAACATGATAAAGAAAGGTATAAATAACCCTGGCTGGCTGTAAGTTCAATAGTAACAGAGCTCTTAAGAAATTGCTGAAATATTTTTAAGCCCTGCTACTTTTGCTATCACACTAATTGTATTGATAAAATGAGTTTTGCCCCACACCTTCAAGGCTCTGCCCTGCCCTATTGTCCCAAACTATATATATAGTTTGAAGAAAGAATCCCACTTTGATAATGGTTGCTTTCAAAAATTGTATATGATCATAGCAATATTTCTTGAAAGCATCTGGATGACCACTGCCACAATTCCCCACATCTTTACCATTGCCATCTCTGCCTAAACTAATTATGCATCCACTTTGATGATCATAGCAAAATATCTTGAAAGCATCTGGACGACCACTGCCACAATTTCCCACATCTTAACCATTTTGCTATCTCTGCCTAAACTGACTTTGCATCAACTTTGATGATCATAGCAATATTTCTTGAAAGCATCTGGACGACTACCGCCACAATCTCCCACATCTTTACCATTGCCATCTCTGCCTAAAGTGACTTTGCATCCACTTCAAACTAACACTCTGCCCAATACCATCCCTTCACTTCCCACCACACTCCTGCCCTCCCACCATCTCTATCAAACTGATCTTAACATCACAATATTTAGTTGCACTGTTTCAGACATCACATGATTCTTTGACACTACTTCCTAGAGTGTAGAGCCATTTATGTCTCGCTATATCTTCCAAGCTACTTAAGAGAACCATGCATTTTTCTACAAGTAATTGTCGAGAATGCATTAATAGAGATGATCGTATCCATCGTATTATCAAAACAGCACTTTCAAATGACAGTGCAGCTTCATCTGCTAGGACAGCGGTACGAGAAATTTATTTGTGCCAGAAATGTCTTACACAAGGCACAATCAGCGGAAAAAAAATATATACTTGCCAGATTAACAGAGTTTCCAGATTCAGTTTCAGTTGTCAGCTTACAGTTTCTCATCACAAATATAGTTCTCGAACTTCAAGTGAACAAATTTAAGTAAACATCAACTAGTACTCTGGACCTGGCCTGAATTAATCATTAGCAACTAGGCAGCAGAAGGGACATCAGTTGTGTTCTTAAAAGGATTACATTAACATTTGGAGTTCTCGAACTGATTAAAACATGTATGGATTCCATAGGTACATCAATCTAAAGTGCTGAAACAGAGGCAGCTACCCATTCTTCCAATTAATTGGATCAAATTCCGAAAGTTTGTTGCACAAAAGCATAACCGCCTTATTGTGAGTTCCCTTATCTTCATGCAACTTCACCTGAATATATTCCAGGAAGACCTCACTCCACTATGATGGCACTGCACACACAAGACTACTTTTGAGCACCTTAAACCAACTGCTCAAGCAGTTAAAACACATGGCAAATTCAAGAGAAATACAAAAGCAAAAACAATTAAGATGACACTTAGCTTTGATATTTCACAATATCAACCCATCAAGAAACAATTGTATTAGATTAAATTAGCAAAACACAAAGGGGCCAAAATACACACAATCTTCCAAACTCACTGTAGCAAAGGATACTTCTACTCAATGCAAAACTTCTTTTTTTGATGACCGTGGTGTCCAGGCCAGCTTTCACGCACTCAATGCAAAACTTTTACCAAGAAAGTCACACTTAGCTTTTAAAAACAACACAAAGGTTTAGTTATGAATTTACTCCGCCATCTATTTCATAGTAAACACAAAAGGCAAGCCCCATGTGTAAATTTGATGAATATTTCATTATTTACAATCTCATTAGATACTCGGTAAACTAAAAGGATAGTTCAGGATAAATTAGCCAATCTAGTTTCTTATATATGAAAGGATCTGTTTTGCTCTTCTCCTTCCATTATTAGTGTTAACAGCAGAAACTCGCATCCACTTGATTTTCATATTATTTTGTTGTAGTGACTGTTCCTTTTTAATGTGTTGTCATGCTTTCTTTAGCATTTTGTATTGGCTTCTTCACTCGTTGTTTTCTTCTTTCAAACTACTTTGTAATACTTTTACTTGAGTCGAGGTCTATCAGAAAAGCCTATCTACCTCCCAAGGTAGGAGTAAGGTCTGCATACACACTACCCTCCCTAGACCCCACTTGCAGGATTACACCATGTATGTTGTTATTGTTGAAACACTTATCCACGTAAAATGACCAGTTTGCATTGAAAGGGCTAATTCATGTCCATTTCAGAACTTACTATTTATCCTCAACCTCTAAGCAGAAAATGGCTAAAATTTCCAGAACCTTCTTATCAAATAGTTCATATAGCCTATATAATAGAGAAAAGCAACGAACACAAGGAAATGAAAGCAAGTGCTAATGTTAAACATCAATTAACAGCATACTGTATGTGGAAGTATCAATCTGCTCAGGAAGCTCTTTAATATCCACTTCAAACCTCTGCTGAACCTATAATTAGTAAAGCAGAAGCAAGTCAGAACAAGTGGATCAACAGAATACGCCATAACAGGATAGAAATATCAAAGTTCTCTAACCTGATTAAGAACATCAGAATCTGATGCAGACGAGACAAATGTGATGGCAAGGCCTTTAGTTCCAAACCTACCAGCTCTACCCACCTATACATTTACAAGTACTAAGATAATTATTAGAATCTACATAAGATGTATAAATTAAAACAGAAAACCAAAGATAAGAATTACTCTGTGAAGGTAAGTATCTGCAGAATCTGGCATGTCATAGTTAATAACAATGTTGACCCTTTCAATGTCAATGCCCCTCCCAACCAAATCAGTTGCCACAAGAATTCTCTTGTGCCCCTCCTTGAAACCCTTATAGCGAGTCAATCTACTCAACAGAGACAAGTTATGAGTTAAACTTGCATCAGATACAAATTAATAAAAACTTAAGGGCAGCATTAAAGAATTGGTGCAGCCTCTTAATTCCACTCAATCACACAATAGTGATGAAAATTGAACACAACGATATGAGCAAGTTTTGATAATGTAATACCCCAGAAGTTAGAAAGTTGAAAAGGAAAGAAAAATGAAGAATTTGGCTGTCAGTAGTGAACTATGAGTCCCATCTACAGACCGTAGGATGTCCTACGGGCCTTAGAAGGGCAACCGTAGAAGTTGGGTTGTGTTTACAAAAATTAAGTTTCTGAAGTTTTGAACTACGACTTGACAGGACGAACCGTAGGATGGTTAACGGGCTGTAAATGGCATTCGTAAGGGTAATGCAGAGATTTGATTTAGGACCTCAGTCCTACGGAAGGGTTTGACGGGCCTACGGAACGTAGGAAGGTCTAGTAGAAAGGTTCCAGACTTCTTGAAATTTTGAAGTGAAAGTTGAGTTCTACGGACCGTAGGAGATTCAATGGGCCGTAGAATGGTCTCGTGGGAAACAATTGAATATTTGGGTTTCTGAAGTTGGTTCTACGGTCAACCAGAACGGACCATAGAAATTCCTACGGACCCGTAGGTCAAACCGGCAGTTATTTTTAAAGGGTATTTGGGTCTTTTCCAATGCACTAAATGTCTATGCTACGTCATTTTTACACTAAATCTAAGACCTATAAATACCCTTTACCCTTAGAAATTTCCCCAACTCCCTCATTCAATCAAATTCCTAAATTCTCTCCAAAAATCTTCTCTTCAGATCAAGGAAGAGGAAACTAGGGTTCTTGAAGATCAAGTCTGGGTTCACCATTGATTCTAGGGCTTCAATCAAGGTATGTAGGGAGTTCATCAATGTGCTCCATTCACCCATCGAGTCCCCAAAAGATTGTTCAATTCTCCAATTCAAATTCAATTCAATTGGTTAGGTTTCCATTCAATTCCTCATGGGTTCCATTTGTATGGATTCAATAGTTTGATTTTGATCATATTATGACTATTTAGATTCAATTAATGTTTTCCAATCAATTCCATGTGAACCCATGCATTGATCATGAGTTTGACTATGAACCCTACATTGCATGAATTTGAAGAAAGCTATGAATCAATGGATGATGTTTATGTTAACTTATGCATAATTTATGAAACGGAATGAGTTATGATTTAGGTTGCGTTAAGATGAGCAACAATGAATTGTGAAAGGTTTTTCTCACATGCTAAGGTATCATGACTTGGTGAAAGGTTTTCTCACTTAGACTTGATTCAAGATTTAATGAGCTACTCTATGTTGTTTTAGCTTTAGATTAGTAATTCAATTATACTTGTCCATGGATAATGATGACTTTATGAAAATGACTATTCCATCGGGATTTAACTTAGCATCGAGAGAACTTTAAGGTAAAGGCTCAAATAGGGTAGTCTCTAGTAACAACATCTAGTTCCTAACTGCGTGCCCCCGTAGGTTAGCCTTAAATGGCCTAGCTAGTGGATCCACATACAGCACATGATATGATATAGAGTTCTACCTTGGCAAGTAAACTCTCCCTTCTCGATGTAGGAGTTACATCGGTTTCCATGTTATAGCTCGTATGGTCTAATGTCGGTTAAAGCTAATATCCCACAATATGAACTAAGTTACTTACAAATGTTTTATGAATCTTTCCTTGTGAGTTTATGATGCATTGACCCTGTTCATGATTTACGATTCTTCTTCAATGATTTTACTATGTTTAGCTTGGTCATGCTTATCGTGTTTTCAATTGTGTCCCATTATGATCATGTTCATGTTTTATTGCATTCCCCTCATACTTGGTACATTTCATGTACTAATGCATATTTGTGATTACATTGTTTCACTAATGTAACGCTTGACGATTCCTCTCCCTCCGTTCGAGGCTAGTGAGCACTTGGAGATTTTGAATATTCGCTGAGTCCTCATACTTTGAGGACAATTGACACATTTATTGCTTCTTTATGTTTTCGTTTCAGACATTGTATGTGGTGTACGGGTTACGTCCCAACCACTCATTTGATGTAATAGAAGGCTTATTTAAACTTTGATGTACTTCCGCTTATGTCCAACTCTTTACATTCTTATGAGATTTCTTGTTTTTCTCTATTATGTTGTGTATATGTATGTCAAGTGGCTTGTGTAGAGCCTTTCGTGGCCTTATACACCATGTCACATTTAGAGTGTACTTTGGGTCGTGATAGATAACTAACACAAGGAATGGAGGAGAAAATAGTAGAACATTAATAAAGCATAGTAATCAGCATATTCAATCACATACAACTAATAGAAGAATCCTAGAGAGAGTATATTTTGTCGAACTGATATCTGGATAACATCATTTTAACCTCCCACATAACTTTATTAGGATCGTTAAGCATTGGACCTTGGACGTAACTCCAAGAGCTCTTTTTGGATATAGAAATTAAGTACATCTTTGAGTGCATAACAAGACAAAGTGGAGAATGATTTGATCAATAAATGAAGTGTAACTTTAGTGCACAAGCAAATTAAGTGGAGAGCACTTGAAATTAAAAGCTATACAGACCTTTCTTCCTGAGTCATTCCAGAGTGGATGCAGATAGATGGAAAATTGCAGTCGACAAGCAATTTATTCAGCTCTGCTGCTCTGCTTACACTCTTGACAAATATAACAACTTGATTGAAGTCCAAAGCATCCAGCAGGTCATTCAGCTTCCGGTTCTTCTCCAGTTCGCTCAATTTGATGTAGTGCTGTCATGAAATAGAAACAAGGTAAGAAGGCTACTAAGTTTAAGAATGATGTTAACATGTCTAGGTCCCAAAAGACATACCTGTACAAGTCCATGAAGGGTCAACTTGGCCTCATCATCAACATATATTTCCATTGGCTGAAAGGAATGTCATACCAAAGCATATTAGGAGCTTCGTGAAGCTAATTGTATCCAGTACGAAATGAATAGGATGGAGATCCCCATGCACCGAGGTTCTTTGATATTTCTCCTTGCAGATAGTGTAAAAGCACATCAACTATTTCCATTGTTGCTTAAAATGTGTTCTCACAATGCTAAAAGAAAACTACCAAAAAGCTGCAATCATCAACCCCCACCCACCCACCCACCCACCATTATTCCATTTCCACTATATATCTCCTCGAGACCTTTTCGACTATTATCTCATCACAAGAAAATGAAAAATAACAAAACAAATAGGGACAAGAACAATTAAACTAAAAGCTTTAGTGCAGCAATCAGATTTCCCGCTCAACAACTGGACTCTAGTGATCCCTATCTTTGAGCTCTATTATAAAATAAACTTTGGCCAGATACACCTTATCTCGTGCAGAAAACTAAAATCATGGAAAAATGGTAGACTTTTAAATTGAAGAACTGGCCACAGGGCATTACATCTTGCATAAATTTCTTGCAAATGGGGCGAATTTCTTTGCTGAGTGTTGCTGAAAACATCATTACTTGCTTGTCATGAGGAGTAGTCTTGAAAATTGCCTGCACATCTCTTCTCATGTCTGTGAAACAAACACAGGTAATCAGTAAAAGAGCTACTGAAAGAACTTCGCACGGTTTTGAATGTAACAGGAATCATGAATCGCATTATGCAGCTAACACATACCAAGTGATTCAAGCATTTTGTCACATTCATCCAGTATAAAATGCCTCACATTCCTCAAAGACAGGTCCTTATCTCTAGCCAATGCAAGTATTCTTCCAGGAGTTCCAACAACTATATGAGGGCATTCATTCTTTAGAAGCTCCTTGTGAAGTTTGATATTGACACCACCATAGAAAACAGCAACCTTGATATCAGGCAAGTATGTGCTGAACCTCTCAAATTCATGACAGATCTGCAGCAACCAAGAACCCCACACAAAAATATTTTTAACCTTGCCTACATAGGGGGAAGCAGAAAGAATTTCTGAATTTTGTTGCATATTTCAATACATGCCTGATAAGCTAATTCCCTTGTGTGACATAGAACTATGGCAGCAACCTGACCAGCAACAGGTTCAATCTGTTGCAGCGTTGAAAGAACAAAAACAGCAGTTTTGCCCATTCCAGATTTAGCTTGACAAAGAACATCCATGCCTAGAATTGCTTGCGGAATACATTCATGTTGCACTGACACCAAAGAGATTGTAGCCAGGGGGACCTCAGTTTCAGTTCAAAAAAGTTTACCATTGTACATCTCCAAAATAGTAGTGATAGTGATAATTTACCTGGAAAAAAAAAAGATAGAAAGAAATCATTAATAACTATCAAAAAGACAAGGAACAGCATAACAACAACAATGAAACAACAATACAACTATGCCTCAGTCTCGCGCATGTTGAAGTTGATTAATGCATCCTCAATGACCATGTTACTCCATTTAAACTCATCTCGGGCCAACTTTATACAAAATAAAATATAATAAAAACTAAAATAAGGTACTAGAAGTTCTTTATATTTTCTACATACATATAAATCTCTAAAAGGCTATCTAGAAAAGCATAGGGTGTAAAGTAAACGTGCACATGGCTAAAGCAAATTCTCAACTACTCCCTCTAATTCAATTTATGTTATTCTACTTCCGTTTTAGTCTATTCCAAAGAAAATGACCTCAAAAAATTTGAAACAATTTAACTTAAGATTACCCTTAATGAGAAGCTTTTAGGGCATCTCCAATCCTATTCTCTATTTTACTCACCAAATATAAAGTTCTCTATTTTTCCAGAAAATTAACTCCAACCAAAATCACTATTTTACTCTCTAAAAAGAATCTATTTTCTCTTTCCTCAATATTATATTATTATTTCTATATCAATTTTATTTTCCTATTTCAAATAATAGAGGGTTAGAATGGACATTCTCTATTTTACTCTCCACATCTAGAGAATGGAGAGTAAAATAGAGATAGGTTGGAGATGGTATTATAGCCACAAAATATGATAAAATTATCAAAGACCATAAGCTTCAAAAGTCTTATAGTCCCACAAATGTTATGTCAGGTTTAAGACAACCAAGTTTTAAGATTCTTAGTTTCTTTCTGAAAACAATTTAACTTAAATTTACTCTTAATGAGAAGCTTTTATAGCCACAAAATATGATAAGAATATTCAACACCATAAGCTTCAAAAGTCTTATAGTCACTCAAATGTCCTTTTCCTTTAATCACCTTCTAGGATTCTCCTCAAGTTCTCCACATAATATCTCATAATTTAGGTTTTATAACTCTATTTTTTAGATATTTTAATTATTTTTAGGCAGATCCCCACACTCGTATCCATGCATGGATCCATATCCCCGAATCTTAAAAATTAGAGCATGAAGGATCCGACCTCTAGATCCGCACCGGTATTGGACACCCGCACCCGAGTCCGAGCAACTTAGGTTCTCCATAAGGTTTCTTTCCTGCTCGGAGAAGTCCGAGGAAGGGTGACCCTTTGTCTTCTTTTCTTATCATAATTTCCTTGAAAGAGTTGAACAACATGGTAAAAATTGCCACATAATGGGTGGATTAAAGGCTTTGAGGTAGTAATGAATGGGCAAAATAGGCAAGAGATCACACATCTTTAGTATGCTAATGACACCTTGATTCGTTGTGATGCAGAGGTGAAAATTATCTTAGTTCTCTTTGAAGGCATCTCTCGACTTCATATTACTTTGAGAAAGAGTCATCTTTTCTGAATTAATGAAGAAGCAAATATAGAGGCTTTGACAATGATTCTAGGAAAGAAGTGGAGGGCTCTTCTTACACTTATCTTGGCAGACCAGTGGGCCAAATCAAAGTTCATAGCAGTTTGGAATAATATCCGGGAAAAATATGATAAAAAGCTTTCAAGATGGAAGTGTCAATACTTGTCATTGAGAGGAAGGCTCACGGCCTCGCTCTAATAAATTCAATGGAAAAGTGCCTAAAATACCCTTAAACTATTGGAAATGGTACAAAACTACCCTTCGTTCACCTATTGGCTCCCAAATACACCTACGTCTACCTTAGGTCCTACATAACCTTTATTTTTAAGGGCCTTCAATTTAAACTCAATTAATAAATTAATCAAGGAAAAATACCTAACTAGACATACTTCACTACCATATAGACTTACTTTACCTCTAGTTTAAAAAAAGGGAAAAAGGTCAAAAATACCCTTCAACTTTCCTTTATTAGTTGACGTCACCTTTACCGTTAAAATGAAGTTATTTTTACCCTCGCCGTTACAATACTTGTCACTGGTACCCCCTCAATTGGATGGAAAGCCCCAAATCAACTAAAATTACATAATTTCAATTCAAATGACTCGATTTTCTCTTTTAATTCAAACCCAACACACTAAATTAAACCAAATGAATTCATACCAAATTAAAACCCTAAATCCATCTATCTAGTATTCTTCATCTTCTTCATCTCTAATTCGAACTCAATTTTTTCTTTTTGTTTCTTCGTCGATAAATAAACAAACAATCTTCTTCTCTCACATCAGTCGTTTCCTCCCCCAATCCCATTACCGTCTGTATCTCTCACCCCCACCCCCACATGTCCTCCATCACCTCCACCGTATTCTCTCTTCCTTCATCTTTTTTTTGGGTTGTAATTGACAAGCTTGATGAGAGACTTCGCATGATTTATTCGCCTGCTTTTTTGCAGAGTCCTTACGGATCACTTTCTTTGAGTACTTGACTACGCCGGCGACCAAACAATGTCTGCATGGCCTGTCATATGCCCCATCGACAAAAGCTCAAACAATCACCGTTTTCCTCCCGGTGTACTTTCCTTGGAGAACCACTATGCCTTTGTTTGACTTAAGGAATTTCACCATGTTTCTACACTTCTCTTGTTGTTCCTCTCAACACACGATTTCATCGTCCAACTATTCAAAACGATTCTTGTTCATCAGCAATATATGTAGAGGTTTGTTACTATTGATTAGGACAAAAAAGTGGAATTTTCGATGGCTCTAGCGGAGGTCCATAGATCAAGGCACTACGAGCATTATCCTTGTTGAAAAAGTAAACTATTTTTGTTCGTGAATTTGTTTTGTCATGTATTAGATACATGACCATAGTCCGTCAACACCAACACCATGCCATCACCGGAGATGATAGAGACGAAAAGGAGAAGAGAGATGGTGGTCAAAATATGTATTTGAAAACACATGTATCTAATTAAAAGTTATGTATCTGAGTTAAGATTATATATATCTATGAGAAAAAAATTCAGATGCTAAAGAAAAGGAAAGAATTTTGAAATTTTTTACTTTTTTTTATTAATGATACGACAGTTACTCTACAATCTTGATTTGTTCCTAAATTCATGTGTTTCAGTTACATTCCATATTTAGGTACACATAATTAGACGTATATGCTTACTATGTATTTGAGATACATGTTTTTGGATATAACGTATGAAATAGATACTTGATACACTAAATCTTAATACACTATATATATATATATAAGATACATGAAATAATATTAGATCATATAAATAGATTCATGAAATTAGTATTAGATCATATAAATAGATACATGAAATTAGTACTAGATACATATAACAAATACATGAAATTAATACTAGATACTTCTATGATACATATGAATGTACTTGTATGATACTCATGTATCCAAGAGTATTCAGTTTGTTGGATACATCATATATCGATAATAGATACATCAAATTAATGAATTTATTATTTTAAGAGTAATAAAAAGATTCTAATCAAATTACATGACCAAGATATACATGTTTTTGTCTTTTATTAATAATATTTATGAATATATTATTTCAAAAAATAATAAAATTAATTAATTAAACATAGATACACTTCTTGATTTCTGCCTTATATTAAGGGATTTGATTCATTCAAATTTCCAAAATTAATTGTCCATGTATTCTGAAAATCCTAAATTACTTCTTCAATTAAGGAAATCAGTTACAACTAAAAATTTAAGCAAATAAATATGTATCTCGCTTTAAAAATTCAGCATATACATGTATCTCGCAAATTCAGACTCATGTATCCTAAGCACGAAATATGGTAGAGGAAGTAATATTTGAAACTATCGGGAATCTTAGTAATTAGAACCTAAACTAGTGAGATTTATGTAGTTTGCCCATTAATTAATGACAGGGCGCTCATCTATTGGTAAACCGATAATTAATTTAAACTAATTTTAAAATCCACCAATTTCCAAATCAAATCGACCCACCCCAAATCAAATAGAACCGTCCCAAAAAATTTTAAACCATCAGCTCATGCTTGTTTGAGTTCTAAACCGGCTTTTCCAAAAAAATTGAGAATTCATAACATTTGTGAACAACATGGAATTATTAAGTGCTTTATCTCTTCCCTTTGCTTGAAGCACAAATCCTTAAGCTTCTCAACTTGTTAGTATTATATGCAAATGAGAAAATGAACCGAAGAGGTAACATAATCTCAAAGCATCAATTCCTTCATGTAACCTTAGAAGATTCACTTGATTCACATTGAAAATTGCAGGGAGGAAAAAGGTAACAACTTTGGATTGATTGTATTCTGTTCAAACTCCAACACTGCCCCAATAACATGGAAATTCACAAAAAGAAAAGGAATAAACACCATTAACAAGTTAATACAATAAAAACTTATACAAACTAAATCCACAACATACAAACACATGTAGAAATCAAGCATAATTTTGGCTCATCACTACTTCAACCGGAATTGTCAAATTCTCATTTCTCTGTCAGACGACGGTGGCCGGTGCAGGGAAGCCATGGTCGTGAAGGGTGGAGATTTTTTAATTGAAATTTGATTTGGGGCAGGTCAATTTTATTTGGGAATGGTTTGGTTTTTAAATCAATTTAGGTTAATTACAAGCTGACTAATAAATGAGTGACACGTCATTAGTTAATTTATTAATTAGGTTTAAATTGAAGTCTGTTAAAAATAAGGGCAATATAGGACCTAAAGGTATATGTGTCGGGGGTATTTCGGGGTGAATGGGTGAAGGGAAGTAATTTTGTACCATTTTCAATAGTTTAAGGATATTCTAGGTTCTTTTCCGTAAATTCAGTACTAGACTCACGGCCAACTTATATGATATCCCCTTTCCCATCCCTGTGGGAGTCGCCAAAAGATTTGACAACATTAGAAGGAATTTTTTTGTAGTAAGGCAATAAAGAAAAAAAGGTTTATCATCTGGTCAAGTGTTAAGATGTAATTCTCAACAAGGCTCAAGATGCATGGGGAAATAGAAACTTGAAAAAAAACAGTAAAGACCTTAAATTGAAATGATTAGGAAGTACTCTCAAGACCCTCAAAGATTATGGAGAAGATGATCAAAGCTAAATATGAAATAGAAGACAACTAGATGACTAAACCATTTAACTCAACTTATGGTGTTAGCCTTTGGATGTCTATGGGGGTATTATGGCCTTCTTTAAAGAATTACGTTTCAAAATGATGGCAGGACATCCTTTTAACTGGTTGGAGAATAGAGCTTTGAAGGATCTATTTCCTTATATATTTTCTCTAGCTCAACACCACAGAGTCTATAGCTGAAATGTGGTCCCCTCAAGGTTGGGAACTGATACTTAAAAGATGCTTGAACGATTCGGAGATGAACAGAATCATTGATTTCTACAAACAGTTGGAGAACTTCATAAGAATTCACAATGGAAATGACACACTGAGCTGACAAGGACACAACAGTGGAAAATTTTAATGCAGCTTATAAAATGATAAATCAACATGGCCTCAAGTAACCAACTGGCCTTGAAACATACTTGGACGACTAAGAGCCTACTTGGATTGGCTTATTTTAGGTGTTTTTAGGTCAAAATAATTTTTAAGCACTTTTGTAGTGTTTGGATAAAATTAAAAAATGTTTTTAAACACTTGCTTTTAAGCCAAAATTAAGTCAAAAGTCATAAGTTAGGATTTCTATCATATGGCTTGTTGCTTATAAGCTATAAGCCCATCCAAACAGGCCCTAAAGTCCCTACAAATTTGCATGCTTCACATGGTTAGTGGGAAAACGAAGTTGTGCTCACACATGATAATTTAATCAAGAAGTTTCCTCTCTGCCCAAGATCCTTATTTATTTGGGAAGGAGGTGGAGACAGATTCACATTGTAGGATAACTGATCAGTTATGGAAGATATTTATTAATCTCAGCAGCATAGCTTGGACAATACCCAGAAAGATTACTGAAGTTTTTTTTAGTTAGGAAGTAGTTGGAGCTAGAGTAGGTGACAAAGACAGATGGAGGATGGCCCTTCTTGCATTTGGTGGACAATTTGGAGACAAAGGAATTCCAGATATTTCGAGCATTGTAGCAATACAGTACAGATCAAACTTAATTGTATTCTAATTTTTTGTTTTGGATGCAACCAGACTAGTTGTCATAAATAAGTACCCTTCAACTTGGTAAATCTTGGTAAATGAGAAAGATGAACGATCAGACTTATTCCAGTAGACGCTAGCATTCTCATTAATACTTATATAATGATCATTCTCAGAAACAAAATTAACTCAAAACAAGTACCTTTTACCAGAGTTACCTTAACATCCAAATCTAAGGCACATGAAAGGAAACATTACTATCAGTAAAACTAAGAATAGCAATGGCTGCACCATTTTATGACATTTGGAAAGGAGGGATTATCAGCCAAAGAGTCTACAAATATTAAGTTTTAAATTTAAGGAATTGACAGAAAGCAAAGAATTCAAATGATACAATGTATCACAGTCTTTGCTCATACATTAGGGCAAAGTTGGATTATTCAGAGACAAAGGAAACTAAGCATAAAAGATGAACTTTATAACTCAAACACTTCATTTGTCTATCTTACAGAAGGTTGGCATGTTAGATCTATATGAAGAGTCATTTAGTTGGTTTCTCCATTGCTAGAGCAACTTTTCTGAACTATCTTGCTCTTGTCAACTCATCTTGACATATCTATGCACGCTAGTTCATTGTATGATAAGCAATACCATCATCTTTCTTTTCTAGAAGAGCCTACTTCGGCTATATTCATAAGCACCAATCACAGCTCCCTGCAAGCTGCAAGTGATAGCATATATCTACTTGTATTTCTTTTTATATATCCTTTTAGAGTAAAGAAGGCAACAGGAGGACGAATTTTTTTCCACAAGCAGCACAACAACAGCAACATAGCCAATGTAATCCCACACGTGGGTTCTGGGGGGGGGGGGGGGAGTTTAAACACAGAAGTACTCAAATTAAAAATCCAACTAACAAACTAAATAAAAAGATTTTCTGTGAAATCAAGTGCCCATAAATGAGATGGCCTACCTTCAGAAGGATGCTCAAACCCTGAATCCACAATAGCCCGCAATAGCTCTGGCTTTAGCAGAAAGTCTCTGAATCCGGAACTGTGAATGCCAACGTAACCCCTGCATTGAGAAAAATAAAGCATTTCAAACTTAGTGTGTAATTACAATAGCTGCACTACTACAATTAATACTACACTTCAATGCCAAACTAGCTGGTCAGCTATGTAAAATACTAACTTATTAAGATACATTTGGACCCAATTTATTCCATAGACCACAAATTCTAAGAGTGAAAAGAAAAAACGAAGAAAAATTATCAAGATGACATAAGCACTACTAGCCAAAAAAATCAGAACTGATGAAATCATTATACAGTGTGATTACGAACGCCAAAAATAGTACATTTGTTAAAAAAAAAACACGCACAAACAACGCAACAGAAATGTAGAAGTGAAGAGTAAAGCTCACTTCTTGGCGGACTCGCCATTAATTTTGCCGGAGATGGAATCAGGGGCTTTTTCTTCATCTTCTTCGTAGTCAAGAAGCTCCTCCTCGTAAGCATCGTTCTCCTTTGTGTCTTCCATTATTGACTACTACTATAACTGAAAAGTACAGATCCAAGCAAAACAAAATCAGCAAATAAAAC
>JAJOOO010008849.1:0-12659 GCA_029582685.1 Solanum piurae
TATATATATATATATATATATATATATATATATAAAGCCAATAAATTATCCATTAAAGTTACCTCAAAAGCTCAACCTTTAATTAATTAGTAGTACTACTTTTCTTTTGTCAATTATTCATTTAAAAAGTCATCTAGAAGGAATTTCTTGATACTTAAAATCTACAGTGAACTCAACTTGTTATATATTTATAAGATCATTAATTCCAATTGCTATTTTTTTAAAAAAAAAAATTCCAATTGCTATTAACTTCAAGAAAAATATGTCCATATACAAAGTTGTAGCATGGACTTTTTGTCCCCAAATTGCATGAACTTTATCATCATTATTTGTTTGTATACAAATAAAATTGCAACTTGTTGGTAAATGCCTAAATTACAATAATTTCTTTAATTTTAACACCAAAAAAATTACTGCAGGATCCCCTTCCCCTTCCAACCCCTAGCTATGAAATAAACACACACAAAAATAGAACAAAAAATAAAATAAAATAAGTTGATAATCTCAAAAAAAATAAAAATATCTAAAACGTTTATCTTCAAAAAAGACAATCCTCAAGTTGAAAAAATATTGTGTTTAGTTTAAGCAATTGATTACTTAATCCATCTACCTTTGAATTGGATTGACATCTAATTAAGGGAATGTTTGGTATGTTAGAAGAGTATTTGTCTTATATTTCTTGTTTAGTTATTAATTCTGGTATAATTTAAACGTTCAGATCAGGACGGTATATGTTTCAGATTGTAAAATAATAATATTGAGACTAATTATTTCTGAATAAAATAATGAAAATGATCATTAAAAATGTACCTCTACTTCTATTAAATCATTTTTCAATAAGAAATAAAACCAAAATACCTAATCTCAATATAAGTAATTTCAACACATAATTTGACTTTAAACCGAATGACCCCTTACTTGTATGTCGCATTTCTTTTGTTTGAATTTGTTTGTGTGTTTTTGACTTGACATAATATTTAAGAAAATAAAGAAGATTTTAAATTTATGGTGGTAAATTAAAGATGCATAGAATGTACAAAAACATGTTTAATATTATGATTTTAAGTATGTCATGTAGAAAGTTAGAATTAAATAATTATTAAAAGAGGAAAGAGAGATTTAAAAAAAAATGATACTCCCTTCACTTCAATTTGTTTTTCCTACTTTTCTATTTTAGTCATTTTGAAAAATAATGTTACTTTTTTTAGCAACTTTTTAATTTTAATATTTCACATGATATATTTTAAACCATATTATTAAAAGATATTTTAGAACATTTGACTTATTTTTAATTTAAAACTAAAAGATCCTGAAGTTTTTTTTTACTTACTTAAACTTCGTATTAACGCAAAATAAATTAAATAAATTGAAACTAAAAATATACATTATTCCTCTCACACACCATTTTTTTTTATGTGATGAATGACATAATGTGAAAAGACGTTGGTAGCACGTTATTCTAAATGGTCTTTAATTTATAATCTTTACTATGAGAACCAAAGAGAATAATTAGTAGAGTAATATTACAATTGATATTACAAATAACTTGGCAAGTTGCATATTATAGTAGACAAGACATATGGATGTAGATGAATCTCTTAGACCCATGTGAATTGCATGGGGAAAAAAGAGGGATCAAGTTGAGGAAAAGTGGTTGGGGATGCCACATTATTAGGTTTATATTCGTATTAATTATCGATTAAATTAAATTTACGATATTTGATTTTTATTATTAAAAGAAAAGCTTTCCTTATAAAAAAAATTTGGCCTCATTTGAAAATGATTTGAAATTAGATTAATTTGAACTTGAAGTTTTGTTGTTTGGGTATGTAATTAAGAATTATTATGTTATATTTTTTCTAATAACCATGAAAATGAAAAATTCTATAAGTTGTCATGAAAACTATCAAAATTTTCTCAATTGTTATATAATCTTATCGAATGAACAAATCATAATTCATAAATAAGATATCAGAATATTCTAAGACGATGTAGTGATAAACTACATGTCTTTATGTTCCTTTAGAAAATAAATATCAGTGATTACAAACGTTCAAATATGCACATAATTTTATAAAAATCTACTAATCAACAATAACAATTAATAGCTATTCTTTAATACTATAATTCTTTCACCCTGGTACACACAATCTTTTCATGCCAAATATGAACTTTATTTTTATTTTTTACAATATTTAAAATGATGAATCTTATTTTCAAATTAAATTTATGAATCAAGTTTTATATTTAATAAGTTTGGAATCACAATTTTGTCAAATTTGAAAATTTAAAATCGTGATCCCAAATTATATATCTAAATATTGATCAGAATTTTAAATTAAATGCCCAAACACCTATTTATATTCTGTCTACGAAAAAAGTATCACATAAATTAAGACGGTGAAACGCAGGAAGTAAATATATTCTTAGGTGGAGTAGTTGCAGGGCTATTTTTGTCAATCGATAAAGATATTTGTAAAAAGTTGAAAAAACCTCGGATAATGATTTTGACAGGCAGTGGCAGATAGCGTAATTATTGTAAAAGTAGAAGGGTATTTTATTCAGACTCCGTCCAAATAATTAAGCTTTTAGCAAGTTGATCATCAACTTGCATGGCACCTAACGTAAGCAATTAGCTAAAACGCAAACTCAAATTGCTACTTATTTTGTCTTCAAAAAGTTGATATTTTCTCCCAAGATTTATATCTAACCCAACATGTACACAACAACTAGGAGTGATAAATAAGTGGATAAAAAATTAAGATAATTATAAATCACAAATAAGCAGGTTATGAATTGATAAAAAATAATTTAGATAAAATTAACACAAATAGATAGGTTGGATTGGTTTCATAAATAGTTAGGTGAAAATACAAATCAGAGATGTGTTCGATATGAAAATATTTTCTAAAATAATAAATGAGCTTCTTTTTTTTTGTATTCGATATGTATACAAAATATTATTCTGAATTTTTTATATATAATCTAGATAAATATTAAAATAAGAGGAGGGGTGTGGTGTGGTGCAGAGGCGTATGCAGGAGGGGGTCACCAGGTTCACGTGAACCCATGCCCCCTCTCGAAATCATATATAGTAGTGTTATATTTTTTAATTTTTTGTTAAATATAGATGTGTGAACCCACACACGAAGTATCATATAATGTGACGATGATTGGGTGCACCTCTTAGTGAGGTTAAGAATTTGAATTTTATATCTATATATATCTTGTTTTATTTTTCTTTCTAAAATTGGGTAACACATCTCTAAGTGATGGTTATTGATAGCACTTTTGGCATTATAATTAATTAAACATTTCAATTTTGGACCTATAATTTTAAAATTATAACTATTTTCAATGATAAGAACCTAAATATCAAACCGATTAAATCCTTCTTTGCATAATAGTACACCCATCATTCTGAAATCCTGGATACGCCTCTGGTGTGGTGGGATGGAATGGGAACTACGTGGAAGTGAAAATGAGGTGTGGTGGGATGGGATGGGAACTACGTGAAAGTATGTTGAGATGGGAGAGGACACATTAATGTAAACTGTCACTCAGTAAAATTTTGTATTTCCTACTTTCATTTTAAAAAAAGTTATTGTTTTATTTTAAAGATATTTTATACTATTTTTTCCTATACTAAACACACCCTTAAAGTCAAAATAAGTTTCTACTTTAAAAAAATAATTTAATTTTAAACTTTTCATATTAATATGAGAGAAATAAGTATTAAATCATATATAAATAAATATTTTAAATTTATTTTAAATTTTAATTTTAATTTATGTCCAATCAAATAACGTCACTCAAATTAAAACGAAATGACTAGGTAAACTCATACTAACTTAAATGTGTATACATTTTGTGTATATATATATCACACTCCATTCTCATCTCTCTTTATCACTCTTATCAAACAAAAACAAAAGAGAGATGACTTCTACACTCCAACTCCACCGAATAAACCACCATAACGCCGCCACACTCGCCGGAAACTTACCCATGACGACGACGAACAATGTCTCCGTCCCCGACAACCACTTCCATTACCACACCCACCCCGTGGGTCCCAACAACAACCAGTGCTGCTCCGCCGTAGTCCGCTCCATCTCCGCCTCCATCGACACCGTATGGTCGATAATCCGCCGCTTCGACAATCCGCAAGCCTATAAAAACTTCCTCAAGAGCTGCCACGTCATCGTCGGCGACGGAAAAGTCGTCGGTTCTCTCAGGGAGGTCCACGTCATCACCGGCCTTCCGGCGGCTTCGAGCATTGAGAGGCTCGAAATTCTAGACGACGAGAAAAAAGTGATGAGCATTAGCATAATCGGCGGCGATCACCGGCTGAATAATTATAGATCCGTGACGACGCTTCATCGAACGGCGGCGGAAGACGACGGCGGCGACGGCGACGGTGACGGAACGGTGGTGGTGGAATCATACGTTGTGGATGTTCCGCAAGGGAATACAAAAGAGGAAACACGTGTATTCGTTGATACAATTGTACGGTGCAATTTGCAATCGTTAGGACAAATCGCGGAGAACTTGGAAAAAGCTAAGAGTATTTGATTGTCTATCGAAAATAATTTTTCTATATTAACATATGCGTTATGTGTAATTACGCTGGATAATATTGTTCTTGTTGTAAGAGTAATTAGATTAATTACTGATTAAATCTTTGTACATTTCATGATCTATTTTATTTTATTTTTTGGTTTTTTTTTCTTCATGAAGACTGCGAAGTGAAAAGTTAATAAATTTTGAAGTGTAATTAAAGTTGGTTATTCTTGGAATTGTTTCAATATGGAATAGCTAGTAGTACGTAGTTGTATAGTTTGTACATTGTGTTATAATGATTACATGGTGTGTATTGAGAGAGTTATTTTTTTCCTGATTACTTCAGATTCGCATGTATTATAAGTCATTCACATTGGTACGAGAAGGAGCAATGTGCTTTCTTATATAATTTTGGTAATTCATACTTTTTGAATTATTTTTTGAGATTGAATAAAACTTTTCGTATTAGTCCACATAAGTTTTGTCATATCAAAATTTTCTTAATAACGAAGTAATTTTATTCATTCCACTGTATTAATAGTGATATCTATTTTGTATAGTATCCTTAAGTCACCATCAGATAAATTCTTTTAAGTCTTCCTTCTTTGTTCTGAATTGGTTAATTAGAGAAGCTGCAACATTACATGCATTTCATGATCAGCACATATTGCAGACTGAAATAATACTACCTATCTTAAAGAGTGAAAGGTTAAAAATATACTTTTAAATATCGTAATTTTCTGAGTTTTATATCTGAATTATTAGGTATGCAAATTTTCTATCTGACTAGTAATAAAATCAGAATTTCACTATCAAAATTTAAAATATAAAAAGTTGCAAATTTTCTATCTAACTAGTAATAGAATCAGAATTTCACTATCGAAATTTAAAATATAAAAAAGTAAACATACATAATATATATAAAATATACATTTTTTTATAATAAACATTCAGATAAACCTCTTGTGCATCTGATTTAGTCGCTGCTTTTACTTAATGAACACAGTGCACAAATATTAATTTTTAATTTCCATATAGTCTAATTATTTTAAAGGGTTTACCAGTTGTGAACTTCACAAATTGACATTGAATATAATTTATCCATACTACTAATTGCATTTTTTTAAAAATAAAATAAATTGTTAGTCTTTGGACACTGAACCTGCTGGTCATGAGATGGGTACCCAACAACGAATTCCTGGATTTAGTTTATAATATAAAAAAATATATAGTATAATTAATCTAATTTATTCTGTTATAACTAATTATCTACCTTATTTTTTCAGATAATTAGATTCACTTGTTTGTTCAAAATCTCATTATATCTGCAGAGATGATAAAATTAATCTACAAAAATATAATTTATCCAAGTCATCTATTAATTCACTAGTTTTATCTTGATCCGTTCAAATTCAACTCATCCAAATGGTGATAGAAGAATCAAAAGCTGCAAAACAATAAAGTACCAACTTGCAATTAAATCAAAGAATAAATCTTTTATGGGATTTCTTGCCTCTCCTTTGTTTTAAATTTCCCCCATAAATATTATATTAAATGTTGTGATCGGCAAAAGAAAGAAAATATATTTTCCAAGTTGGTTACCAAGTGGGCAAGGAGGCTTTTATTGAATTTCAATTTGTTTGCCTACTAGTATTTTAGTCCATAAAGCCCTCTAGATATAATTGTAATTTCATTATATCTTAATATTATAATTGTAATTAATTATTTTCCTCTAGATATTCATATATCTTAGTTACTTTATTCGGTTTGCATTTTGCTATCTTATTATCGTTATAATTTTCTGCAATTTTACTTCAAAAATATTTTTTTGAGTCGATGATCTATCAAAAACAATTATTCTATCCTACTAAAGTAGGAATATGATTTATCGTACATTTTGTCCTTTTCAAACCTCTATTTATAAAATTATACTAAATATATTATTTAATAAGGCGATTTACCAATAGATCCAAATGTAATATTGTGGTGAAAGTGCTAAACTTAATACTAATACTTAAAAGAGTTTGCAATATCGAAAAATGTACTTGTCATCTTTTAATTGAATTGCACGTAGATTATGTTTTCAAATTCTGACATTTTGTTAATTTAAAAACCTCTAAACATTTGGTTAATCGATTAATTAAATTGGTGATTAATTTGTTTCACCTTTAATATCTCTAATCAAATATTCATGAAAGATGCTATTTCCGGACAGTATCTCAAGTTGGAATATATAATAACCATTAGTATTAGTCAAATAGTTGAGATTTTTATGAAGCACTTTTTATGTCATTGATTCCATCATTTGGACTAATTAATTAAAAAAGATAAAGTACTTAACAGCCCTAAAAAAACATTTTTACTTGATTAATTGAACTTAAATACCTCTCCAATCTTGCAATATAAGTGAAGTACATTCCGTCAAATTTAGGGGTGTTTTCAACACTTCTCTCGATTTTTTTTATCAAGAGCATCATGCTCCTAAAAGAGTTTGAGACCACTTGTTATATCATGTGGCAAATCGGGGCTGTATCTAAGCTTAGCTTAGTCAATTAGAGGGGTGTTTTAAAGACTGTCAATAGATCGAGGATAAAATTAATAATTTGTGTCAAATTCAAAACTATTTTCAATATTCTCTCTAAAATGAACAAGATTTTATGATTAATCTGTCAAACTTGGTAGTCTTCAGTAAAGCTACAACAATAAATAACTCTTTCTAACAAATTAAATTTGATATACACTATGATAAATTTGGCCTAAGGTCACAAAAAATAATTTCGGACCACGTTTAGAAATGTACCCAAAATAATTACCCAATAACAATGTTTTCTTAGTAGTAGTTAAGGATACATTTTTCAAGTGGTCAAGGCCTAATATGTTGTAGCGATGTTAACTGAAAACTAAAGCTAATTACACTTGTCATAAAAAAAATTAATAATCAAATGATAATTTTGATCAATATTTTAAAATATATTTTTTTCATCATATTGATATGAAAAAATATATAATTTTTTGTGCATGTAACTTAAGATTTACAAGGAGATCAAAACATCAAACTGCATCGCCTTTATCAAAATTCACTACCGACTATGCCTTCTCTTCATATTAAAGATGTTTTTGACGCTATTCTCCCGGCAGGAAAAATATTTTTACCAATCGAATGAACCCTTCAGACCTTTTTCAACTCCAAGATGTGATAAGTCAACATCAAGATATAAATGCGACTTCCCGGCTTAGATTGGAAGGAAGGACTTCACTTTCTGATCGCTTTTTAGGCCATTTTTGGAATTTTGAGGGCCACTACAATTCTACAACTTCCAATTGACCGAGTAAGACTACACTTGTCATGAATCGAGTCAATTAGGCTCAACGATCGGAAGTAGCAAAATAAAATCATATATTTATAGTTGAAATAACATTAATTCAAAATTTTGTACCTCCTTGACTAGAAATCACAAAAAGAAATTACATATATATAGTCATTAGGGCAAGTTCTTGAGAAAATGTAAATGCTATATATATTATGCTCTCAAAGTGTTAATTAAAGATAGAAAAGCTTAGCAAATAAAAGCTCATTCCAAACATCTTGAAGTCCAGGCAAACACCAATGTATACAATCAGCATAACTTGAAGGATTTGTTTTTTCTTGTGGACTTAAAGGTCCCCATCTTTCTTTGTAAATTGATGTATGTGCATCTCTTCTTGGCATTGACAATTGAGTTATGTTGAGAAATGTAATTGGCACTTTTGATTTGCTAAATTCTTCTTTAATCACTTGCATTATGCTTTTTCTACTATCTGATCCCCAATAATTTGGATCCTCTATCATTTTTGTTTCATTGTAACAATTTCCATTTGGATCTCCTCCCCACTCTTTGCTCCTAATAACAAGCCAAAAAAATAAAATTGTTAGTAATATTTACAGATTCAGAATTTAGACGTTGTGAGTTCTAATCAAGGACGAATTATAGTTGAATTGTCAATTCAGTAAATATAAGTTGCTTTGGTTCAAATTTTGTGTTTGTGTTAAGAAATTCACTTGATACGTAGAAATAATCTGTCTGGAATACAGTAAGTAAAAGAAATTATTATCAAAACTTCATAAACTTAAAATCCTGAATTTTGAGTTGTGAGAATGGATATTTCTAACTCTATCTATGTTTATTTTTGCACACTATAAGACTCGACTAGGGATGCCAGATGGATGAGTTGGATTGAATTTAAGCAGATCAAAATAAGTTAAGTTAATAAATAGACAAATTATTAATCCGTCCGCGAGTTAGGCTGAAATTGGTTCTGTCAAGATGGGCTTCATGGATCATAACTCAATCCACCCAACTCTTGTCAAACTATAATTTCTTTGATTCTTTAGCTTACCATTCGATATCGATATTTATATTAGAGTCTGACTTAAATTTATTTTTACACAATATTACAATTGTCTATTAGTATACAAACTTACCATGCATGAGAAGGTGACATGCTTGTAAAAAAGACCCTATTTCTTTTTGGATCCATATTTTTATTTATCCATCTCAATAAATTCTTCATTCCCATGCGATAAGCATCATTAGTTGGCACATCTTCTATATCTTTTATTTTATCATCATCAAATGTCCCATTCCTAAAAAAAAAACGTAAAATTATGTGTTAAGACATAATTAATAATTAAAAAATTTAATGAGTAAGAAGAAAATATTATATAAAAAATTACAGAATCTTGAATGTACGGCCAGACATCCACCAAATATAAGTATTGAACACCAAAATATCGACTCCTTTCCAGTATTTTCCATGTGTATCGATCGAATTTTTTCGAACGATTCGATCGGGTACCCTATGTTTTCCAGGACTATCTGCATTTGATTCTAGTAGAAACGGCGCCCAGTAGAATTCAATTGTTGCATTATAATCCTGGTATATATAGTGATCAATCCAAGTTAAAATAAATATAATTAGTAGTCAATGAAAAGTTAAATGTGTATACTACAAGCAAATATAAGTTTACGTACTCACGTGTCAGAAATATTTATACGATCAGGTTATTTAAAAAGTAATACCATGCAAAATTATTCATTATGTAAAAAATTATTTATATTATCAGTGTATATATAACGTACCTTTGCTGTGAAGATGGTGAACGAATCGACTTTATCGAGGGATTTAGCGTCGTTTGGTACGATTTTATGGAGGAGGCAAACCATAGAAGTGAATTGTCCTCGATTTAAAGAATCACCAACGAACATCATCCTCTTCCCTCGAAGATTTTCTAGCATCAACGATGCATTGAATCTGCCCAGATTATTATAACATATAGTTTAAATTCATAATAATAATGAGCAATTCATTAATTTTAGAACAATTATGTGTAAATTTCTAATTTTCAATGGTAAGTATATATTAATCGGTATATTGAAAAAGAATGCTAGTATAACAAAATTAAGGTACAGTAATAGTGTAAAAAAAGAAATTTTATAATCTTGAAAATAGAATAGGTTATCTGATACAACAGGCAAAAATGATCTGATAATATAAAAAAAAATATCTAAATTGGTGGTATATATCACTTGAAGTTAGGGGGAGTCTTGGAGCAACAGTAAAGTTGTCTATGTGTGATTTATAGATAACGAGTTGGAGTTGTGGAAGCAACCACTAATACTTGTATTAGCGTAGGTTTTCTACATCACACTTCTTGGGGTGCATGCCCTCCCCCAAACCCTACGCGTGAACATGGAATGCTTTGTATATTGAGCTATCCTCGGCGGTATATAGGTAAAAACGATTTGATAATATAAAAAAATTCCTAAATTATATGGCGTTGTATATCACTTGGAGTGGAGTCTAGGAGCAACAGTAAAATTGTTTGTCTGTGATCTATAGATCACGAGTTCGAGCTATGGATACAGTCAAACAGATACTAATGCTTTGCACATTAGGTTTAAATTTTCTACATCACACGTCTTGGAATACGACTCTTTTCTTCTTTCCCAGACTCTGCATTATAAATACTGGATGCTTTGTGCACTGTGATGCCCTCGACGGTATATATGATCACTTAAACTCATTTACTTAAAAAAAAAAAGTTTACAAACCTGGGAATTAGACAGTCATTAGGTTGCCATCTCCAATAGAGATAGTCTTTATCTGGCCTACCATGTTCTTGACAAGTCACTTGAGGAAGTAAATATGGACATTCTGATTCATTATATAAAGGCCTATTTGACTCATCCCAAATCCATTTTCCATTGAATAAATTGCAATATTTTTCACCTTCTCCAATTGCAAATGGTGGCAACGTATAATCCTTGTTCTTCTCTAACACAACAAAAAACAAAGTCAAACAACTCAAAATCAAGAATCTCCAAGAAAATGGATTTAATTTATGTGCAACGACGATAAAAGATATCATACATGCATTATCAGTATAATTTAACATGTTATAGTAAATCACTATCTTTATTTTTTCAAAACACTATTAATCCACTTATTATTATGGGTGGTCACTTCTACATAGTTATATTTTACGTGACCAAATTTTGGAATAACAAACAAATTCTATCATTAGATTTCCTTTTTTTCTATTTGGATCGGATCAAGTTGGAGAGTGTCTAGATTAACATACTTCTCGAACTCAGACTATCAAGATAATCGTGTTTACGTTGAGAATTACCATATGATTTGGTATGAGAAGCCATTTTATAGCTTCTTAAATTTCTCGATAAAGAACGATATGACCAACAATGATTCAAATATAATAAAAATTAAATTGATAATTATATTAATTATAGTAGAAGAATAAAGGTGTTGATCAAACTTACTTGATGATTTAGGATTTGGCCAAATCAAGTTGGCCAAGGATGTGACTGATGGAGAAGATGGAAGGAGATAGGATGAGTAAGTTATCAAAAACACAACCAAACTTAGCAATAAGAATAGATAATTATAAAAATGAACTTTTCTAAAGATGGGCAAAGAAGGAGCCAATTCCATCTATTAAGGATTTGAAGTCAAAATTCAAGAGTCATACTTATACGACTCGTGCGCGTTATGTCATATCTTATGTTGAGGCTAACACGTTAAGTATCCTGTCTGGGAAGTACATCTTATGTTGAAGCCTCTATAACACGATTAACACATTGCAAAATGAAGAGTTGAATAAGATTCATTGTACTTAAGCTAGATCATCAACTTACTAAATTAGGTCATATTTTTACAATTTGAATATATGAATGATATACTAGCTTTATGTTCGTTGAATTTGTGATAATAAATATCAATTTCCATTATTGTGCTATTGCTGCAATTGATTTTAGGTAAGCAATTATCTTAGTTTCATGTACCTAATTAATATATTCAAGGATATAATCTTGTCATTAATTTTTTTTTAGAAATTGATATTGAATGATTAATATGTCTATCACTCGATAGTCAAAGAAATTACAATTGAAGTCATATTTTTACAAATACATACTTAGAATTTCTTTTGATATCCGTCTAGTTTTAGATATTACTAGTATACGTACCTGCGCGTTGCGCAGATATTTAAAAATATAATATTTTTAAACTTAAAAAAAAACTAATACAAATTATTATTGAGTAACAAAAGTCCATGTATAATCATATATAATGTTTTTGTTTTATAATATACACTTCATGCTAACAAAATTTTAGCATAATTTATGTGAAATATGGGTATATTCTTTAAAAACACTAAACATTATTCTAACAACTTTTTCTTCTTCTAGTATAATGAAGATTAATAGCATATGTGGTGTGTGTTGAAGTGATATTTGTTGTATAATTAAAATTAAAATTCATAGATCAATATAAATTTAGCATTAAAAATATTTATAATATTTTTAGCAAATACTAAATATATAATTTGCAAATCATGTTGCAACCTCTTTAGCACACTCCACTCTCGTTCAATCTTGCAAAATAAGATCACCTTTATTTAATCAAATATCTTTTCATAAAATAAAAATGTACAAAAGAAGGACTTTCAATGATCAATTAAAAAAAGATACTATAATCAAATTATTCTATCCCACATAAAATAAATTTTCAAATTAATATATTTTTCGTGCAAAGAAAAA
>JAJOOO010008850.1:0-21430 GCA_029582685.1 Solanum piurae
ACATAAACAACCAAAAACTCTAAGTGATTCATACTTTGGAGCCTCGTGAAATAAAATTTCATAAGGGCATTTATTTTGTAAATTTGGAGTGGTTAGACGGTTTATAAGGTAGACTGCTTGGTGACAGGCAAAACTCCAAAAAGATGAGGGCAAGGATGCTTGATGCAGTAAGGTTTTGGCAGTCTCAATTACATGCTTGTGTCTACGTTCAACCGATTCCACTCTTTGAGGCGTGTATGGTGGTGTCACTAAGTGTTCAATACCTTGAGTTTTGAGATATGAGGATAAACCTTGGAACTCACCACCACCATCAGTATAGAGAGACATAATTTTGGTTTGAAACCGATGCTCAAGTAAGGGATGTAAAGCTTGAAAGACATCAAGGACTTCCTTTTTTGATTTTATAGTGAACAACCACATGTATTTCGAGTACTGGTCAACAAATGAGGCATAATATCTCTTGTTATCAATTGAAAAAATAGGAGATGGCCCTCATAAATCAGTATAAATTATTTTCAGAAAAAGGTAACATGTGCATTTTATTAGAAAAACATGAATTACAAATGGAAGCGGTTCTAGAATGTGAAACTGGAAGAGAAAACTGATGTAAAATCGTGTTTAAAGTATGATGATTAGGATGGCCTAAACGCCGATGCCACAGGTGTAAAGGAACGACAACATTGCATTGAGGGGTATGATGTGCACTGCCCGACGGCCACTCATATAGCCCATCTCGATTCTGCCCGCGAAACAGAAGCGCCCCCGTACTCAGATCCTTCACACAATAAGATAAAGGAAATAATTCAATGGACGTATGATTATCGTGGCAAAATTTGGAAACAGAAAGAAGATTATTTTTTATGGAATGAGAACATAAAGTATTGAAAAGCTTGAATTGCTGATTCGATGCACTTAAGTTAGTGTTACCGGTATGAAATATTGGAATGGTGTTACCGTCCCCCATTGCTATCTCCTCTGGACCATGGTAGGTGTGCACATCAGTGAAGTTTTGCGCATTAGAGGCCATATGATGAGTGGCGCCTGTATCAACAATCCTAGGAGCCTGTTGAGTTGGAGATCGAGCAACATAGTTTGCCTGGGCTTGTATGTGATCGTGTGATTGTGATATGCAAACCTTAGCAGAATGACCAGGACGGTCACACAACTGGCACTTTAGAGTGTGGTCATAACGTTGTTGTTGGTTATTGTTGCCAGCATGCGATGGTTGGGCACGCCTTGACTGGTTGGTGTTGGGGGAATTTGCATTTGAACGCCTATTATAGGTGTTTCCTTGGCGAGGATGCATGTTTGTTTGTTGTGCAATAGCAACAGTGATGGGTGTTGAGAGTGGCTTCTTTGCTTCTTCATGCTTGATGAAAAGTTCATGGTCAAGTAACTTCTCATAAAGTTCAGGATAAGAGATAGCAGAATCTCTTGTACGGATAGCAGCTGATATTTCACGGAATTCAGGTCCAAGTCCAGTGAGGATTTTGACAATCAGTTCCTCATTGGACACAGGAGCTCCAGCAGTGGCAAGTTCATCACAGAGAGATCGAACCTGGTGCAGATAATCAGTAACAGGAAGGGTTTATTTTGCGAGGCGAGCCAGACGATCGCGCAAACTAAAGATCCTTGTTTGCGATTTGTTGGCATACGCAGTGTGCAAAGCATCCCAAGTAGCTTGGGAAGTGGATGCAGCGACAACCGTAGCAGCAAGATTTGGATCAACTAAGGCCAAGATGGCGTTTTGAATTAGTTGATCTTGGCGATACCATGAAACAAATGCAGGATTTTCGATGTCCTGATTATTTTGAGCCACTGTACGAGCAGGGGCTGGGTGAGAACCATCGAGATGGCCAAAAAAGTTGTGACCACGCATAAGCATGGACACTTGTGCTTTCCAAAGGGAAAAATTATGGCTGACAGTTAATTTGATTGGTAGCTGGGTGATAGGATTAAACTGAACAATTGTTGTATTGGCATCGGAGTTGCTTACAATGATGTTTGGGGGCATTTTTATGGGAAGGGTGGGAGGGTTTCTTGACAGAAATTTACTCGTGAGAGTTAATTGGCTCTTGATACCATATAAAGTATAAAGTTGCCAGTAGAATGAAAGGAACGATGTATTTTATTGATTGTAACTAAGTATATATAGAGTCTGTACAACTTCTACAGCAAAGAGATAAACTAAGAAAAAAGGTAAGACTTATCTATAACCTATATACAAGGAGGAAGTTACAACAGAGTCCTAAAGAAAAGAGACTACTAAATCTGATCCGTTATTAAGGAGAATGTATTCATGAGTCTACTTTGTCATCATGAAATCATCCATAAACATGAGATCATGAACCTTGAATCCATAATCCAATTCAAGGAAAGTTAGGATCAAAGTCAAAGAAGTTAAGAGTCAGTCTAGAAGTTAAGAAGCAAGTCAAAGCAAAGTTTCTTAAAGTTTTCAAGAGTCTTTAATAATGTTTTAAATTCATTTTTAAACTCAAGTTTTCAAGTTAAGCAAAGAGTAAAGAGTTCAGTTCATTTCTCAAAAAGCTATTAGGTAACTAAGTATTCCCAAAGAAGTTTATAAATGTTTTCACATTTAAACAAGAAAAGGGAACATCGATTCCAAGAGAGATTTTAAGCTAATTTTTGAGCATTAATATCAAACCAAAGAAAGAAGTTGTTTTTAAAACATATGAGCTAAGTATATTCTTGCAAGTAGTATTGAGCACCGATATCGGGATGCGAGTTCATATTAACTCAAGTCTCCATAAACCATGTAGCCATCATGGGTAGAAAAGGGTCATACTTTTTAGATGAATTATTTTCACAATAGACTAGTGGATCCACTTAGTGAAGTAGCTTCCTATACCCCGACAAGGTATATGATGGTCCTTGGCAGCGTAAGGTAAAACGTTGTATCACCACTTAGACTCATATTGGTGGTTGTCGGTTAGAGAAACTCCCACATAATTAATTGCATGGTTCCTCAAGAGGTTCTGCTTAGTATGAATGGGGGTATGGGACTTCATTCATGCATTGCACAAGTAGACTTTGAGAGGAAGCATGGTATGTCTTTTATGATATATGATTATGAGTTGACATCATGTTTTAAACAATTTTCCTTTTTCTTTATATTGCACTTGTTTTAAACTGCTTTATATTGAAATGAGTTCAGTTATGTTGAGTTGAGTAGAGCCAGGTAAGTTCTTCAGTTTCTTTCAGATTCTTTTCAAGCTTATGTTATGCTTTAGAATTCCCCTTACATGCTCGTACATTCGACGTACTGAGCCATTTGGCCTGCATCTTCTCATGATGCAGACACAGGTAGTCAGGATCATCAACAGGAGCTTCGTTGATACATCCAAGAGTTTGAGTTAGCTATGGTGAGCCTCCTTATTTCCGAAGGATTTCATTTACTTTTTCAGTTTAGTCAGGATGTCGTGCGTCTTGTCCCGACTTCCAACTTTATCAGTTAGAGGCTTCATAGATAGTTAGTATAGTTGAGAAGTATGTATTATTTATTTATTTTATTAAATATTTCAAAGACTTAAGTTGCCAATTTTGGGGCGAGTTGAATATATTTTATTATTCAGAGTTTTCATTTGAGTTAAAGTTTTGATTGAAGTTTTATGAACTTTTATTTCATTTTTTAAGGTTTGTATGCTTGAATCAGTTATCCACTTGTAGTCAACCAGGATGAGGGTTCGCTTGGGGACCAACAATGGTCTTCGAGTGCCGGCCACGTCCAGGGTGTAGGCTCGGGTCGTGACAAACATGGTATCAGAGAATAGAGTTTAACTGTCCTAGGGTGTCTATGAAGTTGTGTCAAGTAGGATTTTATTTATGGTTGTGAGGGCCCCACTTCTATAAATGAGAGACTACAGACATTTAAGAAAAGTTTCCCTTCTTTCATACTCTTAATCGTGCACTAGAGCTATGTTATAGAGACTTATTCTAACTCGTGTGTTCTCCTATCCCTTCGACTACCCATCATACTAGAGGTGGTTGAAAAGCACAGTCAATTCTTTGTCGATGAGTTGTTCTTAGCAAGAGTTTTGAGGAAGTCATGAGACTCCAGAGGGGCTTGAGAGAAGCCCAAGAGTAAGTTAAGTGTTCAGTTTCAAAGAAATGCACTCATATTCATGTGAATCGTGCGTTTGAGCTAAAAGTGAGTTGTACTCTTTTCCTTAAGTCTTGTTTCAGCTGAGATCCTTTTTAAGAAGTATGTTTAGAGCTTGGGTAAGATTTTAACCCGAAGAGATAGTATGAGTTATGATTCTATAAGTAGTAGTATAAGAAAGAGCCTAGAGTTAGAGGAAAGTATGCAGAGGTTTAGTAATCCTAGAAAGGGAGATAGTGATGAGGAAAACTATGTTATTATAGTCTTGCACCTAGTAAGTTATTAATGAAGAGTTTTCTCTTATGGTTAGACTAAGAAGTGATGAGTAGTGAAGATTCCACCATAGGAAGTAGAGCGTGTTTTAGCTAGAAAGGAGTTTGTTATGAAGTGTCATTGTGTAGGAAATGACTAAGTGTAAGTGGTGAATAGAAGAGAAAGAGTATTAATGAGGTTATAGATCTAAGCTAGGCCTATGACTTTGACGGAGAGCCCATAATATTTAAAGTGTTATAGAACTAATTAGGCATTGATGTATAGTGAATGAGTGAATAATACTCAAGTTGTGAAGGGAAATGTGAGTAGTACAAGTGAGAGACCCAAACCTTTAGATAAGAACAGTGAAGTGTGGCTAAGTCACAAGAGTAATAAGAGCATTAAGAGGTGTACCGAGAGGGTATGTAACCATAAGAGGATAAGGGAAACACCTTAGAAAGAGGTCTTAGTACCGCTTATAAAGAGTTTGGTAGGCATGAGATAAACTTCTCCCAAGTGTTATATTAAAAAGAAGAGGTAGACCATTTAGAGATGATGGAATATGTCCATAGCTTTCAAGTGTTAGCTTTAGACCCAAGGGGGAGATTATAAGATGAGAAATTAAGTCAAGTGCTTGAGAGTAAGATAGTAATGAGTTCCAAAGAGTATGGGAGATATCCTTTTGGATGTCCTTTTAGTAATGGAGTGATGTTAGAAAGAGGAGGTTGATGTTCTTATTATGATAGTGATGGTGTGATAATTCCATATAAGGTTATAAATGAGGAGAAAGAGAAGGATGAGGTTCTACTATGAGGAATAAATAAATGAGATCCCTTAGTTGGTTAGTAGGAGTCCATGGTGTTGCTAGAGTACTAAGTTTGAATGTGGTGGTAAGAAGTAATAATCTTGGGATGAGATTCCCTATGAAGAGGTATGGAACCTGAACCTAAGGATTTGGGTTAAGCTTGAATATAGTGAGAGAGTACCATTATCCTCAGACTTTAGTAAGAGTACCCAGTCCAGTCGTCATTCGAGGACGAATGATCCCAAGGGGTGGATAATGTAACACCCCAGAAACTTTTCGAACTGAGACTCGAACCATCCTTCGTTGTGAGTAGGATTTTACAGAGGAATTAAAATTTCTTAAGTGTTAAGTTCAATAGATGTAGCACCTTGAGTTTCAAAAAGAATTAAATTGGAAATAGAAAAATCTGAAATTTTGCAAGTTATGCTTAAGTATGAGTTTTGGGTCCACTTCAAACGACCATAACTCCTAGCTCAGGATGAGTTATGTGTTCTCCCAGTTACCGTATGAAATAGCTTTGAATTATATTTCCAACGCCACATATTTTTCTCAGTTTCGAGGTCGGATGAGTGAGATATGGTCTTTTGAAGTTAGGCTGTCCAGTTAAGGAAAGTTAGCCGGAAATAGTAAGGGTAGTTTGGTCTTTTTCTTACCAAATCAGATTTAATTCATTTTTAGTAAGGTTTTAAAGGTCGAATACTATTAGGCTCAGTTTTATAATCCTAAAATTAGCCTAGGGTTTTAGTTTAGAGTTCAAGAAAAGAGGAGAAAAGAGGAGATGATCAAGCGTTCGTCAAGATTCTTGCGTGTTGTAGCTGATTTTCTCCATGGGTTTGATCCCTAAGAGGTATGTAAGCTTCCATAGTGTTGGGTTTGTTCACCCACACGCCAAACATATTAATTTCAGCAAAGTTTCATTCTCAAAAAGTTGAAGGATTTAACTTCTTGATAGGTGTTCTTGAAGTTCTTTCTAAATCTTGTTGTGTTGGGTTTTTGATTATTTTTTGAGATCAAAATGAGTGTTCTAAGGTCTTTATTGAGTAGATTAGAGTGTAATTATTTTAAGTAATTGATTCTAAGTGATTGGGGAAGTAAATATTCGATTCTAGGTGAAATAGGGTGAGAAAACGAGCAAAGAAATTCGTCGCTCTTTCTGGGTTGGGGCCTGGCGCGATGCGCCAGCCAGAGCGTCCCAAACCCTCCTCTGAATGTTAGGGGCTGGCGCTCTGTGCCACCCATATCCCCAGGGTCTCCTGCCCCATCCAGTTTGTCGTCGGTTACCCCGTTTGAGTTCGTTTAAAGTGCACCTTCACTCCTTTTTGATTCTAACTACTCTAAGCTACTTCTAAACAGCTTGAAATCATTCCTAACATGATCATAACCTTGAAATCATAATTCAAATTCAAGGTAGAGTTAAGAGTTAGGTTTTGATATTTCATTCGAACATTTCGAGAAAGTCCCTTTGAGTCTTTTTGAGGAGTCTTCAACAATTTCTAGTAACTTGTTTCAAGACTCGAGCAACTGAGTATGAGAGTGAGGAGAATGTATTCATGAGTCTACTTTGTCATCATGAAATCATCCATAAACATGAGATCATGAAACTTGAATCCATAATCCAATTCAAGGAAAGTTAGGATCAAAGTCAAAGAAGTTAAGAGTCAATCTAGAAGTTAAGAAGCAAGTCAAAGCAAAGTTTCTTAAAGTTTTCAATAGTCTTTAATAATGTTTTAAATTCATTTTTAGACTCAAGTTTTCAAGTTAAGCAAAGAGTAAAGAGTTGAGTTCATTTCTCAAAAATCTATTAGGGAACTAAGTATTCCCAAAGAAGTTTATAAATGTTTTCACATTTAACCAAGAAAAGGGAACATCGATTCCAAGAGAGCTTTTAAGCTGATTTTTGAGCAATTATCTCAAACCAAAGAAAGAAATTGTTTTTAAAACATATGAGCTAAGTATATTCTTGGGAGTAGTATTGAGCACCGATATGGGGATGCGAGTTCATATTAACTCAAGTCTCTATAAACCATGTAGCCGTCATAGGTAGAAAAGGGTCATACTTTTTAGATGAATCCTTTTCACAATAGACTAGTGGATCCACTTAGTGAAGTAGCTTCCTATACCCCCGGCAAGGTATATGATGGTCCTTGGCAGCGTGAGGTAAAACGTTGTATCACCACTTAGACTCATAGTGGTAGTTGTCAGTTAGAGAAACTCCCATAGCAATAATGGCATGGTTTATCAAGAGGTTCTGCTTAGTATGAATGGGGGTATGAGACTTCATTCATGCATTGCACAAGTAGACTTTGAGAGGAAGCATGGTATGTCTTTTATGATATTATGATTATGAGTTGACATCATGTTTTAAACAGTTTTCCTTTATCTTTATATTGCACTTGTTTTAAACTGCTTTATATTGAAATGAGTTCAGTTATGTTGAGTTGAGTAGAGCCAGGTAAGTTCTTCAGTTTCTTTCAGATTCTTTTCAAGCTTATGTTATGCTTTAGAATTCCCCTTACATGCTCGTACATTCCACGTACTGAGCCATTTGGCCTGCATCTTCTCATGAAGACACAGGTATTCAGGATCATCAACAGGAGCTTCGTTGATACATCCAAGAGTTTGAGTTAGTTATGGTGAGCCTCCTTATTTCTACAGAATTTCATTTACTTTTCAGTTGAGTCAGGATGTCGTGGGTCTTGTCCCGAATCCATATTTATCAGTTAGAGGCTTCATAGATAGTCAGTAAAGTTGAGAAGTCTGTATTATTTATTTATTTTATTAAATATTTCAAAGACTTAAGTTGCCAATTTTGGGGCGAGTTGAATATATTTTATTATTCAGAGTTTTCATTTGAGTTAAAGTTTTAATTGAAGTTTTATGAACTTTTATTTCAGTTTTTAAGATTTGTTTGCTTGAATCAGTTTTCCGTTTGTAGTCAGCCAGGATGAGGGTTCGCTTGGGGACCAGCAATGGTCTTCGAGTGCCGGCCACGTCCAGGGTGTAGGCTCGGGTCGTGACATCTATATTCTTCTTCATTTGCTTAAATCAAGGTGTAATTTCTTATACTCATTTGATTTCACTCTCATTTTAGGTATATATTTCTGCCAAAGTAGTTTAGTTGTATTGATGGAGTGGTATGTCCATGATGTTAAGTGTGTGTTAAGATTGCAGGATGTTTTCCCTTTTGTTCTAGAGTTGGCAACAAGGTTATCACATGTTTTAGAATTGAGTGTGCAATCAGTTGAGTTTATATAGTTTTCTCACAATCATCTGACCACTGAAACTTAACCTTTTTCTGAGTCAACTTAGTCAATGGAGAGGTTGTGGATGAAAATCCTTCCAAGAACCTTCCGTAATAACTAGCCAAATCCATGAAACTTCTGATATATGTAGGACAGGTAGGTCTGGGTCACTATTTCACTTCTTCTATTTAATGAGAATCCACTTGGATCCCTTTGCTAGACACGATATGACCAAGGAAAGCAACAGATTGCAACCAAAACTCACATTTGCTAAACTTAGTGAATAACTGATGATCTTTGAGATTTTGTAGCACAACCCTCAAATGAGAGTCTCATGTTCTTCCTCATTCCTACAGTAAATGAGGATATCATCAATAAAGACGATAACAAACAAGTCCAACTACTGTTTTAACACCCTTTTCATTAAATCCATGAAAATTGCATGAGCATTTGTTAGTCCAAACTATATAACTAAAAATTCATAATGACCATACCGAGTTCTGAAGGCTGTCTTCGGAATGTCACTATCTCTGACTCTGAGTTGATGATAGTTGTATCTGAGGTCTATCTTAGGAAAGTAACTAGAACCCTGAAGTTGGTCGAATAAGTCATCAATCCTAGGGATGGGATACTTATTCTTGATTGTGACTTTGTTCAGCTGTCGATAGTCAATGCACATTGTGAGAGAACCATCTTTATTTTTCAAGAACAACACTGGAGCACCCCATGGAGAGATACTAGGTCTGATAAAGCCCTTATCTAGAATGTTTTTCAACTGATCTTTTAATTCCTTAGCTCGGATGGAGACATTCTGTAAGGAGGAATCAAAATAGGTTGGGTATCTGGAAAGAGATCTATTTTGAAGTCGATTTTCCTTTCGAGAGGAACTCTTGGAAGATCTTCTGGAAACACTTCTTGAAACTCATTTACTACTGGGACTGACTCAAGAGTTGGGGTTTCAGAGTTTGAATCCTTAACCCGAACAAGATGATAGATATACCCTTTGGAAATCATTTTTTTCTGGCCTGAAGGTAAGAGATAAATTGACACATAGGCAGTGAGCTACTACCCTTCATTCTAAGACTGGCTCGTTTGGAAACTGAAACTGAATGATTCTAGTTCTACAATCGACTAAGGCATAACATGAATGTAACCAATCCATGCCTAGAATGATATAGAAATATACCATTTCTAAATCTACAAGATCTGTTGAGGTGACTTTCTGAGAGAATATGACAGGGCAATTTATGTATACTCGTTTAACTATAACTGGGTCACCAACTGGAGTAGAGACTAAGAAGGGTTCTGAGAGAGTTTCTAGACTGACGACGAAGTTTACTTCTATATAGGGAGTTACAAAACACAGTGTAGCCCCTGGATCTAACAATGCATAAACATCTAAATGAAAGACTTGTAACGTACCAGTGACCACATCAGGAGAATCTTCCTGGTCCTGGCGAGTGTGGAGATCATACAACCTGTTATGGTACTGATCTACACCTGTACTAGATGAAGTACCCTGCTAAGTTGGGCTACTTGTTGGTGTTGTGGGAGCTGTAGACTGATCCTTATTATTGTTACCTCATTTCCCCTTCCTGGAAGAAGGGCAATCCTTCAACCTATGGCCACGCTGACTACACTTGAAGCCCCTTCCTTACCTGTAAGACACTCGCCCGGATAGTTCTTACCACACTTTAAACAATTTGGGTGAGTCGTGTTACCTGAAGCATTCCCTGAGACTTAGAGACTGATGCTCTACCTTTCTGATCTTGTCAAAACTTGGGGATGGAGCACTAATTGATGAAGGTACTAAGGTTGTAGACCTTTGCTGAAACTGTGAGCGATTTCCACCTTCGACTTTTGTAGTGAGTATTCATAGTTTCCTTTTCTGGCCTTCTTGTTATTCTTAGTCAATTCCCTAAGCTTATCACTCCCCGAGGCTACCTCTTGACCTAACACGGGACCTAGGATCACGAGTGACCCCAAGCTAACCCTCAGTCTAGCATTTCATAAGCATACTAAAAATAACTGAATAATACATAACCTATGCGGAAGCTAAAATAGTAGATAAATAAAAATAGGGAATACCCAACTGATCTGAATGTATAAAACATACTAAGAGTTTAACAATAACTGAAAGATAAACTCATCAACCCAAGCTGATTCTATTACTATGTCTGAAAAGCCTATAACTGAGTTTAGTTGCTGGGACATGTCCTCCAGAAAACTCTAACAAAACTGAAAATTGAATATAAAGACTAAAATGAAAGCATGTCTATTGTCCAGGGAAAATGAGGACACACCACTGAAGCTTCTGAATGCTAACCGAGAATCGATCTAAGCGCAGTCTGAATGCTGAGTACCTAAACCTACATCATAAAAGGATGTAGCGCATAGTATGCGTCAGTACTTGGAATGTACTGATCATGCAGGATATATATACTAAACTGAACAAAGCATAACTGAGCAATGACATAAACTGAGCAGGAATGTAAATACTCAAACATAAATGAAAAGCTAAACTGAATGAAATGACCAAGTACAAATCATGAAAATAACAGGTTGAAATGAATGCTGAAATATATACTGCAAAACCTGGTCAAATGCACTAAGAGTCTGACTATGGAAGCTACTATTAACCGACATAAAACCACGTAAGCCTAACGTGTAGTCCGATGTATACGCCATATCGAGAGGAACTGATATACCTTGCCAGGGTATAAAGGAATCCTTTTTGTGATCACTAAATTTGATGCCCAACAGAGGTGACTTATAATCCTACGGGGGCACGTAGTTTTGGGACTATAACGGTACGCTAAACCCTAGTCCAACTCAGTGCTAAGCCTACTCCCAACTGAATATGTATATGACTAAAATGTAATTGTAATACTTAATTATTGAATAGCTCAAAATACTGACATCCAATTGTAGAATGCAACATTTATATACTGATAACATGACATTCAAAATCTGGAGCATGATTATCTGTTTAACTTACCTAGCAAGTACAATTCATGAACTAAGAGAATTTGTACAAACTAGGGTTCTGTGTTTCATAAAAGGAATTAAGTAACCTTTCTAAGAAAACATGTTATTTCAATTAAGGATACTACTACAACAGCTAAATTACAAGAAAACTCCAAGGTTTTAGAAACCCTAGGTCTAAACATGATATGGAGAATTAAGGAGCTGACTGAATTCTAGGGACCTAGTGGATGAAAGGAACCCACTAGTGAAATCTGACATACCTGGTGACGAAATCTACGGTGAAATCCTTCGATTTCGGGGCTGAAACTTGAAGAAAACCTTCTTGATTGTTCTTAGGAAACTGACGCCTCTTTCTTCTCTTTTTGCTCTAATTTTTGATGATTTTTGATGAATAAAGGTTTTTGTTAGGTTCTGACTAGATTATTAGGCTTAAACTGAGTAAAACGACATAGTTTATGTGTTAAACGACGTAGTTTAAATGCCCAAAGCATAGGGGAAAACACCAAAACGACCCTAACTTAAAAGCAGACGAGTCCATCGACGGCCCCTGACCGAGGACTGACCGATGATCTGTCCTGGTAGGAGGTCGGTTGGCGTTTGAGACTTGGTGATGGGTGTAACGATCCACAGACCCTGGACCACGAACTGTGGTCCCACCTACGGTCCGTAGGTCCTGCCATGGGTCATGATTTTTCCTGGGGTTATTGGTGGCCAACCACAGACCATACCTATGGTCTGTGGCCCAAACCATGGGCCGTGGTTTGGCCTCTGTCGGTGGCACCTGAAACTCTAAAAATCTGCTATTTGGTCTTTCTCAAATCCGGGGTGTTACAAAAACCATGAGTAAGCCACTTGAAAGTCTTTGGTTGTATAGCTTATAATTTGGTTAATATACGTTCTAAACTAAATGAAAAATTAGAGAAATGCATTTTCATTGGTTATAGTCCTCAATACAAAGCATATAGACTATATAATCCAACTTGTGGCGAAGTGATTATCAACAGGAATGTTATTTTTAATGAAGAAGCAGCCAGGGAGTGGAATGACGAAAAAGAAGATTCAGAATTATGTATTCTTGTTCAGTCAGAAGGAAAGCATACTACGATTCTTGAATCAATAGATTTTGTTCCTTCCTCTTCTTGCAGCAATACTAGCTTTCTCCTCTTAGCAGTAGCAGCAACAGTTCTATTCTAGCAAGCTCTCATTCCCCTTCTTCAACTCCATCTAACGAAATGCCACCAACTAAGTTTCAATCATTGAAAGATGTTTATGCATCTTCTAGTTTTTCCTTGTTAGCTGCTGAATAGACATGTTATGAAGAATCTACAAAGCAACTTGAGTGGCACAATGCAATGATTGAAGAGATTCAGGCCATTGGGAAAAACCAAACGTAGGAGTTGGTTAATTTTCCTGAAGGGAAGAATGTTATCAGACTAAAATGGTTTTTCAAAATGAAGTACAATGCGGATGGAAGTATCAAAAGGCATAAAGCTCAACTAGGTGCAAAAGGATATTCTCAGAAACAAGGGATCGACTTTGAAGATACATTCTCACAAGTAGCTCGCTTTGAAATAGTTAGAACTACTCTAGCCTTGGCTGCTCAACTTGGTTGGCTTGTGTACCAAATTGATTTTAAGTCTGCGTTATTAAATGACGACTTACATGAAAAAGTATATGTCTCCCAGCCTCAAAGCTTCATTTATAGTAAAGGGAAGAGCAAAGTGTATAAATTGAAGAAGCCATTGTACGGTCTAAAGCAAGCTCCACTGGCATGGTACAATAAAATTGATTCCTTTTTTCAAGACCAACAGTTCATAAGAAGTGAAAATGAACCTACACTTTATGTAAATAAGCAAGGTAATGGTGATTTTTTGGTTGTATGTCTTTATGTTGATGATATTATATATATGGGCTCTTGTGAATAATTTGTTTCTGAATTTAAAAGTTGCATGGTGGGTAAATTTGAGATGTCCAACTTGGGTATGCAACATTATTTTCTTGCGCTTGAGGTGAGACAAGGTTTGGATGGAGTTTTTATTTCATAAAGAAAGTATGCTAGTGAACTTTTACAGAAGTTCAACATGCTGAATTGCGATCCATCTCCCACACCCATAAATATGAATGAGAAATTGGTACTTAATGATGGTACAGATGCAACAAATGCTTCTTACTTTTGAATCTTGGTTGGTGTTCTACACTATTTATCACACACAAGGTCCGACATAGAATTCAATGTCAGCTTGATTTCAAGATTCATGCATAGTCCTTCGAAGAAACACATATGTGCAGCCAAAAGGATCTTGTGATATGTTACTGGCACAACAAGTTAAAAAGCTCACTTGAAATCGCCTCTACCGAGTTCTCCAAGCTCCAAAAAACAAAATGGAGAAGAAACCCCGAAATTTGGGTTTAAACACTATCAAGGGTCATCTGCGAACGCAGACCCCTACCTGCGAAAGAGAATTTTAATGAATTGGACCTCCGAGAATGCAGGGAAGTCTCCCGCGAACGCGGAGATCAATGCATTGACATCCTGCGAACGCCTTCGATACTATGCGAATGCGGGGTTGTCACCCCTCCCCTCTGCGAACGGGGCCACAAACTCCTCAAACAGGGAGTGTTGCACCAAAACATAGAAAATCAGCCAACTCAAAAATATCAAAAGGACCATCGGAATTCATTCAGAACCCCATACACACAAACTGCATATGGAAATCAATTATTCTTAACATTCCAGACTCAATAGAACCATCAAAATATGAATTTGAGGTATTTTCGACCTGACATACGTGAAAACCACAAGAATCTAACTTATATTGAAAATGGCTAAAATAAGCTCGGGACGTCTCAAAAATCAACAAAAATCTCAATGAGGCCTCAAATCATCCCCCTAATCCAACAAAACTCTCGGAATCTCGATACGAGTATTTGAACCTAGAATGTTGACCTAAGTCAACCCAAAGGCTAAAATTCCACTTTTTCACAACTTAAAACCTCAGATCCTCTAAAGGACTCAGAAACTGAAACCGATAATTCTCACGTTTCAAATTTAACATTTCGAGACTGATGGAATCGACCGAATTCTATTCCGACACTCAAAACTCTAAAAGACACCGAAGAGTATTTTTCTTTCAAACTCAAAACTTACCGAACTCTCAACTCGTAACTTAAAGTTCAAAACCAACTTTACAAAACTCAAACATAGGATATTCGGGGTTAATATCTGGAGGGAAAAATGATGAGTTCACCAAACTTTCCAAAATTGACATATCAGGTCATTACATGTACACTCTACCGTCTCAAAATCCCAGTTAGTTGGATTTCATTGGGTATGTTGTTGTGGTTGTTGTTGGTTGGCGCTTGCAAAATTTAAAATTGTTGTACTTCCAAATAAGATTTTTGACGAAATTTCTATAATACACACTAGTTTTTCAACACGTGTGTTGCACGTGATTACCAATTCTGAAATATATGTTATAGTAAATAGAATTGCTTATTTAAGCGAAGATTTGAATAATAAGCTTTGCACAAAAAATTATTGCAGATTATTTTGTGAATGTTCAATGTGGATCATCATATATATCTCTTATTCCTGCGAACCTATGAAGATGATGAATGAAAAAAATTATTAGTTAAATGCAATAATGTATATATTTAATTTCAATTTGATGAGGTTCAATCTTGTAATTAGTCGTAGTGTATTCCACATTAAACTGTTTAAATGTTATATGAACATGTTAAGAGAACAACTCCATTTTATTTTTTAGAACTATTTTTTGTACACATTAATTTTTATTTTATAAGTTATAACATAATAAATGGCGTTCTTGTTGTTGGCTCTCATATTTGACTTCTCGATTGACTGTGTACATAAATCAAAGATAGTTATCTGACTGTCTACAATTAACTAAGAAAGGTTTCCTTTTTTTTACTGGAAAAACTAAAAATTGAAATTAAAGAATATATTCTATCTATGAAATCATATATATAATCACTTGTTTATTTTACACCTGACAAATATATAGTTCATATACTTATAAATGATTTTCAATTTATTCAACCAAGCCTGATTCGTTCAAGGAAAAATAACAACACCATGTTATCACATATATAGGGGCGGTATAATAATATGAAAAATAATTGGTCAAAGATTAATAAAAGGAAAGATGAAAGATAGATATAATTAATGTAATAACTATGAAAATTCATAATATTATAATTAAAGTAAGTAAAAGAGGGTGAATAATGTTTGCAATTTTTAGTAATAACTAAGAGAATTTATAATGTTATAACTAAAGAATTAATGTGCAATAGTTGAATTTCTAATAAATTTTATACTTACATAAATAAATAGGACTTTTAATCAATGTTACTATTTATTTTATTGTTATTAGATTTTAATTTAGTGTAGGGACAAAATAAAAATGTTTATTCCATATTACTGAATATAAAATTTATTTTGTAAATAATAAATTTTAAATGATTCATATATATTCACATATTTTCACATTTGTTGTGATTTTTTTTTTAAAAAAAAAAAGAACTCAAAACGTTATAAAATAATATATTTTAAAGTTAGAAGATCTTGTTAGCTTTATTATACATTCGTGCATTAATGAAAATATCTATCTCATAAAAACTAGTTATTAAATAAATAATACAAATTAAACTAATACAAACATCAACTGGCATTATTACAAGTCATATGAACTTTTCTTTATCTAAAATACTCAAATTCTAAGAAATAGTAAATAAGTAAAAACAAAAGGGCAATGTTTATATAGTAATAACTATTTTGAAGCAAACTTCCTGACAATCAAAATCGCATAAGTAGAATTGATAAATAAAGTCATTCTTTTGTCTTGAGCATCAAAACACAAATCGTGACAATTACCTAACTCTTACGAAGTCTAATAATTTTGGAAAAAGTTATTCAGAAGCATATATCTACATCACAAGACAAATTGTTAACAAAAAGAAATGTTAGACTACATCATATTAACTTCATATATTGGAACATTACACACTAATGTATATATTAAGTAAACAAATATAATTATTATATCATCAAAATTATTTTCCTCAAGTACTCGAGGTTGTGTAATATACAATCTTAGGATATAACGATTTACTTCATCAAAATAATAATACCTCATATTCCACTAAACTTTGAACTCACTCAACGTCAATAAATCACACGAATTTTGTTAAAATGCAAGAAGATGAAGAGTAGAAGATAAAAAAAATTGTGGTTGAAAAATCATAGGAAGCCCCTCTATTTATAGTCAACAAAGGATAGTATTAGCAAGTGTTTTTTGTGTATTATCTGAAAAGTCATGACCATTCCGACAAGTCACAACCCTTTGGAAAAGTCACAACTTATTGAAAAAGTCACAACTCTTTGGAAAATTCACAACTCTTTGAAAAGTCACAACTCATCGAAAAATCACAACCCTTTGAAAAAAATCACAACTAATAGAAAAAGTCACAACTCATCAAAAAAGTCACAACCTAAGTTAGGGATATTATAGTAATTTAACATTCAAGTTAGTAGTTTAATAGTTTTAAGGTAATATATAGAATAGAATATAGATAGATATTGATTATGATGTTATAGATTTATTCATCCGTCAACACTGGTTTAAAAGAATCTTGTCTACGCTATTGTTTGCATCCCTTTTGAAAAATTGTTCATTGTGGGCAGGGTATCAGGAATATTCCATATTCCTATTATGCAGATCTCCTCTTAATGTTCATTATTAGCTTTCCTTATTTTACAAGTCATGTGAACTTTTTTCATCTAAAATACTCAAATTTTAAGAAATAGTAAATAAGTAAAACAAAAGGACAATGTTTATATAGTAATGACTATTTTGAAGCAAACTTCCTGACAATCTAAGTCACATAAGTAGAATTGATAAATAAAATCATTCTTTTGCCTTGAGCATCAAAACCACAAATCGTGACAATTATCTAACTCTTAAGAAGTCTAATAATTTTGGAAAAAGTTATTCAGAAGCATGTCTACATCACAAGAAAAATCATTAAGAAAAACAAATAATTTTAGACTACATCATGTTAACTTCATATATTGGAACATTACATACTAACGTATATATTAAGTAAAAAATAATAAATATTATATAATCAAAATTATTTTCCTCAAGTACTCGAGGTTACGGAATATACAATCTTAGGATAAAATGATTTACTTCATTAGAATAGTGGTACCTCATATTCCGCTAAACTTCGAACTCACTCAACGTCAATAAATCACACGAAATTTTTAAAAATGCATGAAAAAGAAGTGTAGAAGATTAAAAAAATTGTGGTTGAAACATGATAGGAATCCCCTGTATTTATAGTCAACAAACGATAGTATGAACAAGTGCTTTTTGTGTCTTATCTGAAAAGTCATCACTTTTCCGACAAGTCACAACCCTTAGGAAAAGTCACAACTTATTGAAAAAGTCACAACTCTTTGGAAAAGTCACACCTCTTTGGAAAAGTCACAACTCATCGAAAAATCACAACCGTTTGAAACAAGTCACAACTTATCAAAAAAGTCACAACGCATCGAAAAAGTCACAACCTAAGTTAGGGATATTATAGTAATTTAACATTCAAGTTAGGATTTCATGCTTTTAAGGTAATATAGATATATATATATATATTATTCTCTACTGCATATCTGAAAGAGTACGTACACATTTTAATGTATATTAGAATGTACAATATTAATTTATTTTAAATACGATATGTTAGTGTACATACAACGTATATCACATATTTTGAACTGAAATTAGTATATATTATCATATTAAATCAAAAAAATTAAATAAACTAATAAAAGAGAGATATTTTGATAGAATAGGAGTTTAAATTAGAAAGATTAAAATAATGGAATGAGAGGGAGGAAAAACTAATAAGATATTTAAGAAAGTGGAAGGAACGGAGGAAAAATGGAGTTGAGATATGCATTTAAGGAATGAACTCATTTAGACGTGATAATCATAGGAATTGTAAATTTCATTACCTAGACGAAAACTAATTTATAATATAACTGCTATAATTTTGGGATTGATATTGGATTTACGCCAAATTGAGATAAATACTTGTTAAATTTAAATTTTGGATCCACAACTAGTGATGATTATGAATTTTTTTCATAATTGTTATATGGAAATCACAATTGCGACTATCATTTCTTTCATAGTTGTAATTATGAAAGATGTAATTGAGATTATGACTATTTCCCTAATTATTACTTGTGACTGTGAAAATCATAAATATGACTGAATTTTTAAAATATTTGTGATTGTGAAAGTTGTAGTTACAACTAAGAGTTTTTCATATTTGTAATTATGAAAATTGTAATTATAATTATGACTTTTTGTTTTTCTTTTTCATATTATGATTACATCATTATAGTTGTAGTTGTGTTTATAGTTGTGTCTATAGTTGAGGCCCATCCCTTTTTAATAATTGCAGGTTTTATATTTATTTGTTTATAAAGTAATTTACTTTCATAAGGAAATAAAGAACAAGATCTTTATAGGAAGGAGAACTACTATTAACCATGTGATTAATTGTGGGAGTTGGACAATTTAAGGGTATAATTTAATTATATCTTGATATTGTTTTTTGGTTTTTTCTTGTAATATAATTTGTAGTCAATTTTTTTATTTTACAGATGTTATTTATTCTCCAAAAGACAGGATGAGGGCATTGAAAAATAATTATTTTTTCATACATTGCAGTAAGAAAATTCAAGCAGTAAGATTTTATTTTAAAATAACATTATCAACTTCTAGCAATACGTTTGTTGTTTTAACTTATTATTATATATTTAAAATTTAGCATTGGTAACTATATATATATTATCTTTTAATTATATATAAGAATTCAAATTCATTAACTAGAAAATGTGAATAACATTACGCAGAACTAAAATAAAAAAGAGAAATGAATTTGAATACAATCTAAGAAGAAGATCCTTAGATAATGTTTTAAGAAAGATTCAATAGCTATATTGTGATTAGTAAAAGAATTGTTACAGAAGTAATTGTATTAAGAAAAAGGATGATTACTAACTTTTAGCTGAAAAAGCAAAAAAAAAAGACTTCAAAACAAATGAGAAATTTCTTTTTTTTTTTCAAAAAAGAGAGAGTAGTAAAGCCTCTAATAAAGTTTAGGTTTAGGCCACAAGTGTCATTTCATATGATCTTCACACGATTATTACGTGTCAATTACATTTCAATCTATTTATACGATGACAATTATAATAGGCCTTAAATGCTTTTATCATTATATTTTGCTACACAACTCAGGAGGAGGAGAATTTATCTTTTGATTTTGCACGCATGGAGGCAGAGCGAGGAAGAGACACGGGAAATACTAGGGGAGACTTAATAGGCAAGTCAGGGAGAGGGTGGGGGAAAGGAAGGCGACAAATTTCAATAATTTTACAAAATAATGTTGTTGACTCCCTAATTGGAGACTCCATAACATATATATCATTGCGTTAAAACACATCAGATCTCAAACTCGAACAACTCTTTCTGCTCCCAACTTCCAATGGCGTATCAGTTACACCATAACACAACACCTAACACAAGTTCGATGATTATGCCGCCGACGTGAGGGTGCCAAAAGACGAAACCATCTTTCTTGATCTGTCAAATTTACTCAATTCTTTGTGTGTATGTTTTACGGTGGAGAAACTCTAGTCCTTCAAGCTAATTCCATCAACTAGTTGCATCATGTCATCAGAGAATCCAACGAATCACTGAAATCTGATCGATCCAATTAACCTTCAGAGTATTATTTAGGGAGCATCGTTTACTCTATGGTGGGAAAAAACATCATTTTCCCCAAATGATATCAGAGTGTGATATCCAAAATGGTGACACCCTGCAACTTTTTGTGAAAATGTGAAGCACACACCATCATCACACATGGAGGCCGGTAAATAAATTAAACTCATTTATTGATGACCTATGCAAATACATCTCCTAGTATTTATTTACACTTCTATTTCAATGACTCTGGAAAATACTTATATATTTCCTTTATATTAGAAAACAAGTTTCTCAAGGATGAATTTGTAAATTTATAGATCCCCAACCTCATAAATGTATATTGGGAGTGTGCCTGTAACAACCTGATCCATCGTTATTCAAAAGACATCTCGTGCGGAGTCTCGAGAATTCGTGTAATATGACGTGTTAATTTAAAATTGGGATGACATGAAAAAAATCTAAGAATTTGAAAATTAGACTCTGACTGATGTAATCCTTTCATAGTGGGAACTTTCCCTCTATGGCGGCGTGATAGCCTTTATAGAGGGGTCAGCGGGGAAAAAACTCAGAAATACAATTTTTTAAATTGTTCTCTTTCTCTTTAGTGGTAAAACAGACAATATTTACTCCAAAAATCCTCCAAAAAAATGCTCTAAACTAGAGGATAGGGGAGATTTGGATTCTAGCGCAAGGTGGGTCATACCCACAAATGTTTGGTCTACGACCATGAGGATTCTCCCCTATAGAGCCAGAAACTCATGTTCAAGGTTCTTCAGCAATTGCTTTGCATCCATACTGTCAATTTTCAGCTGAATGCCTCTCAAAGTGAGAGAGTCTTTCCATTATATAGAGAAAATAAAGATTACACATCCCTAAAGATCCGTCATTCCTATCCCTAAAGATCTGACTATTCTATCTCTACAAATCTGCCATTGAATCCCTCTAAATCTGCCTAGCTATCCCTCAAAATCAGCTATTCTATCACAATATTTATTCATATGATTCTACAACAAATATATATGATCATGCTAATTTATATCACTATATAATTACATTAATATATACAATCATTTAGTTGCCTATCATGCTAACATCCCCCCTCAAATTGATGCTGGTGGATCAAGAAGCATCAATTTGCCTACTAGAAACTGATGGCGTTGTCGTGCCATGGATTTTGTAAACGCATCAGCTATTTGAAGATCACTGGACACATGTGGAAGAG